>JAXQQM020069222.1:0-108977 GCA_034641835.2 Pinus albicaulis
CTAGAGGTGTTGGTCTTGGTCTTATAGTTGGAAGAATAGGTCTAGCATGTCATAGAATTGTTCTTAGCCTATTTCATTAGCTGTAGACATGTTATAGAGTCTTGGAGGAGTGTTCAGGGGCTCATGAATATGGTCCAACATGTGGAAGAGATTCTAGACTAAAGGACTGATGCTTCCACTGAGTTTTAGCCCCAATCGCATGCATGCAGGGTCAAGGGAGCAGTTGGAGAGATCCAGTCTCATCAAGGAAGGCCCAAGGCAGCGTTTATCGCTCCAGTCACTTGCAGGATAGTGCCAAGAGAGTGACTAAGGTGTTTTCACTAAAATGGCTCTGCATTCCTCACGTTGTTGAGCTAATTTTTGGTTTATGGTGAGATCCTTGATCAAAGTTTTTTTTTTATGGTCGGAAAAGTTCGTGGGACCTCCAAAAGTTGATTAAAGTTGAAAAGATAAAAAAGGATAGTGGAGTTAATGATTGATTGAGTCAATGAGCTGAATCAATATCTAATCAAGCATATGAACATGATTGTTGAGCTTAATAGTTATGTGTAATTATTGAGTTGAGCACTTGATTTCATATTTATATTGAGAAATATCAATGCTAGTATGGTGGATTTTTTTAGAGGTTTGAATGAGAGTGAGCTTGGTGAAGCACTATGCAGATTTTATGTATCATTTTGCAGTGGTAGCAACAGTGAGTTGAAGTTTTGTTTCATCCATATGCTTTGCAGAGTGTGAGATGTTGAGGTGTGTTTTGGAGTAGAGTTTGAGGAGATTGCCTTGCTTCTTGTATGGAGATTTTTGTGTGGAGTTTTTGATGGTAGCTAATGATGCAAATTAGATATTGATTGAGATTTTATGTGAGGTTGTTGCAGTGCTTATGTTGAGAAAGTTTTAGGAGTCTAGTCTGAAATTTTATGAAACAAGGCTCGCATGGAGGGATTGAAGAAATGGAGCTTTGAGTAGATAGTGACTAGGTGGATTCAGTATAAGGAAGAGTTTTATCCATCCAATATGAGTTGGATATTCTAATGTCAGTTGGGTGGGGATAATTAATTGTGGTGGCCTTCAGCGGATGGTAGTTCGTAGATCTGAGAGAGAAACAGGTTATTGTATGAAAGGACCAAAATAATGTGAAATAATTCAAGTCTTCTAGCTCATACGAGTAAGTTGATCCATGTATAATTTGTTCAACAATTAAGAAAATAATTGAGCAGTGCAGCAACGACGGGGTTGTTTTTTTCTCGGGATGGGTTTTCCACCAGAAACACTTGTGTCCATATGTTGATTAATTTTGTGTTTTTTTGTTTCTTATTGATGCTATGATATTTTCTTATGTGACTCATTTTATGCATGGTAAAATATTAATTAATTGTTGAAAAATTTTAAAAGTGCCACTCTACTGATTCACCACCGCCCCTCCAATAGTGATCTAGCTTCCAACAATTGGTATTAGAGTGAGGTTCTCGATTGCATTGATCGTTGGAGAGTGGATCTTGGAGTTTTTAGCAAAATTTTGGCAAATTTACTGAAATGGATCAACAAGGTATTTTAGTACTTCACGAAGAAAAAATTGCGACTTGGAGAGTAAATTTGGATTCGTATTTTATATCCATTAATGAAGATATTTTCTATCAGTTGAATATAGTGTTAAATATGAATCTAATGATTCAGATAAAAGGATTATTTTAAATAACATTTCAAAATATGACAGTATGCATATGAAGCATTGTGAGTCTGCCAAAGAAATGTTGGACATGTTGGAGAATTTGTATCTTGGAGAAAAAGTGCATTTTTCATAAATGGAGAAAAATGCAAAGGATTCTACCTTCATTGCAGTAACTAATCAATCGTCCTCACAAGATGAAGGTGGTGGCACAAGTGATAGCAGTGAGAGATCGAGCAGCAAAAATGATCATCAATCCAAGATAATGGTACTTGAAGTAGAAATTTAGATATTGAAGGTTTAATTAGTTTCTGCAAGAGAAGAAGTAGAGAGGCTCAAAACTAGTGCTCAAGAATCTATAAGAAAAACAAAAATTGTTGGACCACCTAGTTGCATCAAGAATAATGAGATCCATGTTTCATACAAGAAGAATGCATAATAAGAGAAGGAGGTCCAATAAGAAGAATAGAATTGGAAAGTGTTATAATTATGGAGTTCGTGGACAGATAGCAATAATGTGTAGTAATGATGAGATCAAACTCTCTCATCAAAAGGAGCAACCAAAGGAGAGGACACATCAAGCATGCATGCAAAGAGATTCTCCTTATTTCAGGTATAATAGTCCATTTTATGGTTATTGTTTCTCATGCAATTATTTTGTCCATAGGGCTATTGAATGCAAGGCACATGCAAGGAATGGAAATTACATTAACAGAAGATATCAACCTATTCCTTAATTCCTTGGTCACATTAGATGTTTTGTGTGTGACAATATTGGTCATAAATCCAAGGATTGGAAACTTCCCATGTGTTTCAGGAGATCCAACCAAAGAGAGGAGAATATGAAAGGTCAACAAAGAAAAATTATCAACAGAAAAAATTTTGGAGGAGAAAAGAGTAGCAAGGTAATCCCACCAAAAAATGAGGCCTTCATGGTATCAGGGGGATCATATGGTCGCATTATGAGTTGCATGAAAATGATTTATTATGAAACCATAAGGGTAAGTGTATGAGGAGAAAAAGATGCATTTTTGGAGATGCATATGTTCAAGGGGAGTCCTTTAGTTTTTGAACCATTATTTTCATTTTTTCTCTATTTATATCCCAATATGTTTTTAGTTGGAGCAGTCATGTATATATGTTGATTATTTTGGAGAAACTATATGTTTTGGTTTGTGTTGATGCCGATGATGATATGATAGGAATGCATTGTTTAGGTGTGATGGGGGATCACACACTCAGGGGGAGAATTTGTGCTTCCAAATGGATTTGGAATGTTTTGGCATTGTGTTTAGGAATATTTTTGTTGTTATTGCCACACATTGAATGCTTGATGAGATAGTATGGCTTGCATGAAAAATTAACTAATAATCAAAATTAACATAGTTATTATTATTTTTAATTATTACTATTAATAATTATTATTGGTAATAATTAGAAAAATTAGTAATAATTAATCAATAATAACATTTATTTATTTCTAGACAAATAAATAAATAGTTTGTTAAATTAGTAATATTAATTAATGAGCTTAAAAATTATTATAAATTTAATAATTATTATTATAAATAAAAATATTAGTTAATGAATTTAACTAATTTAACAAATTAACAAATTAGTTATTTTAAAAAATATAAAAAATATAAAAAATTTAACCGGAAAGAGTATATGTATTTGTATTAAAATGCGCCCGCACATGGTAAAAATGCAGGATTTTTACAACAAAAACTATGTTTTTTCTTGGTTGTGAATAATACAATTTTTCCAACTCTTATACAATTTTTTACATCAACCATCCCATTTTCAAAATTTAGAACTAATGGTCTGCTACTATAGACCTTATAGAACTGCGATAAGAGATATATACATGTGTGATTAGAAATAATACAAAATTTGCAAGTGCTAGAGGAGTTTATTCTTCCATTGGAGCTGGGGAGTTGAGGTCCAACGGCTTCGGCACCTCCTCCCCCTTCTTGTTGTTGTCTACTAGTTTTAGCTTGAGCCCGCCTATTTCCAGCCTGAGGGCTTCCACTTCGTCTTCAAGCCTTCATATTTTTTCCTTCTCTTCCAGTTGATGTTCCTTGATCTCGATATCATCCTTAAGGTGTTGGTGCACACACATCTGCAACACTATAATTCCATTTCGAAATTCTCCATGTTCCATGGTACACATATCAAAATTCAGCTTATTACTCCTAGAACCACGAGTTAATAGGCACTCCCACTCCTAGTCCTGGGCCTGCGGAGGCCCTAGAAGCCCGAGCCAATACTCTTAGAAGAATAACTCACATTTATGCTCATCATGTCAGCCACAAGAGACCCAGACCTATATGCATACTCGAGGACACCGATAAACCTCGACTTCCCGAGTGACCCGAAATTCCAGATGTACACAAAGCATACAAAGGAGCCAGTGTACAAGAAAGCCATGAGACTCATAGATTCCATAGATAGGTAATTAACGGCTTTAGAAATCACAATCACTAGAACCCAAATAATCTTCAACTTCCAGTAAGACCCGAAACTCCAACAATAAACAACATCGGCACCCAGGCTAGTGCACAGGAAATTCGCTACCACTTGAACCCCAATAGACAGATTAAAACTTGGACCCTCCTTGCAAATTCCCTATGTTCTAGTATCTTCCGAGAGAACCCAAAGGCCTCCAAGAAGAATCAATAACCCCTAAAGCACCACCAGCCAACCCTTCAACTCACCAACCCTACCCTTTCTCATAATGTTACTGTTTCTCTTAACTCTCTCCCACAAACATAGGGACAACAACCAGGGAGCCTCCACCTCCCTGTCTTGAGGCTTTATGAAACTACTCAGACCGTTATCCTTTAAATAGCCACCAAAATTATACTAGTGAAGGAGGAGTGATGTCATATTACCTGTGGTGCTGGAATCCCAATGTTGATCCATTATTTTCCAAATTTGCACTGCTTCTCCAAACTCAATAGCCACCATCTTCCCATGATTCTCTTGCATGTTCCAAGGACCAGGGAATAAATTCTTCCCCCACGGATTCACCATTCCCACAAACCATGCACTGAAATTATGGCGACTGTAATCAGGATCAAACACGAGGAAGTATAACCACACCCTTGAGACTATGTAGGGACTAGGAGGTGGGTTGTTAAGTTGCATGACACCACTAATTCAATTTAGTTCTGTATACGGATTTCCACAGGAGCTGAGGGAGACGTAGGGGCAGTTAAGATCGACAGGACTATGCATAGTAAAAAATTCCATGGGGTGGCAGAGGCTTAGCTACATGTTGAAGGATGGGAGGGGGAGGTTGTCATGCCAACTTGGAGGGGTAAGGGTGGAGGAATGATAGGGCACAAGGGGATAGGGAGAAGGGGAGGGATCCAATGAGGAGTCCAAGTAATAGGCCATTTCTCCAGGGGAAGGGGGAGGGCAGACGACCAAGGAGGGGGGGGGGGGTGGAGGGCTCCAGAGATAGCAGGGATAAATGTATTAAAAAATTATCAAACATATTCAGCAGACTAAAGGAACTGTCCATATTCCCATTTGTGTGGTTGGAACAATTATTTGTCTTAGGATTCTTAATCATAGTTAAGGAATACATAGGTGGACTTCAATCCCATTCACCTCTGTAGCTTCTTTTTTAATTCTACAAGCCACATTAGCTTGTTTATATGCCTCTTTGTTGTTTCCCCTAAGGATGTGGTAGAAATTCACTTCATCCAGAAGAGGGATCAGAATTTTATTTCTCTTTATGACTTGGTTTAGGAGGGTGTTATTAGTCGAGGTATTATTTCTCATGTGCTTTATTATTATCATGGAATCTCCCAATATTTGGAGCCTCTTGATTCCTTTGTCGATGGCTAAGTTCATGCCAAAGAGTAGCCCATAAGCCTTAGCTTGGTTGTTGTTTTTCCGACCTAAACTCTAGGCAAACCTATCTTCGATGTTTCCATTAGGATTTATGAGAATCCCTCCTCGTCCTGCCCCCCCAGGATTTCATTTTGAAGCCCCATCAAATTGCAAAGTCCCTCTCCCTGAATTTTTCCACCACTCCTCCAATTCTTTGGAGGAAAGTATGAGGATCCACATAGTATCATTTGTGTGCTCTTTTCTTCATAGTTTTTGGGTTGAGGGATTTACCCACCGACTCATCCAAGCTAATTCTTCTTGATCTAATGACATATACATCTCAGGCCTATGCAGCTCCATGCATGGTGTAATGGTATTATAGGCCCTAGACATCGTTGAAGGTCTATCCATTTGGAAGATAGCCGTATTTCTCAACATCCATACATGCTAACTGTAGAAATTATACAACAAGCATGTATTTCATGGATTCAATCCGATCTAACAATGTACTAAAGTTAAATACTGAATCACTTCTGCAAATCAACTGCGAAATTAAAAACACAATTGCCAATCACATGAAGCAAGGAAGAATCAATCAAACCACAACACAGATAATTTCCCGGGGAAAGATTATTGCTCAAAACCCCGCTATCTTCTATTGTATATTCATCATGTATACATGAAAAAATTACATACAACTCTTCTCACAAGAGACCTCTTGTACTCAGCTAATTGTCTCACACTGTCTCCGATAAAATTGATCAATACTTAGCCAATTTATTGCCTCCAGACAGCCTGCCTTGCTTGCGCAATTTGTGTGGAATGCAATCCCTATTCCATAGAAATTTTGGCCTTCCTAAACTATGCAAGGATCATGGGAAATCCAATGGGTGTTTGGTTGCATGGGTGCAACCTATTAATCCTACAACTGATAGTCAAATTCCCTTTCATCTAGATCTCAACTGCGTCTCCAATGGAACTGACATGCATGCAACTAATAATAGTAAATCCTCAGTTGCATGTGATATCACTGATTGTGAATTAAATAATATTTAATTCACTTGATCTCTCACTAGTGTATAAAACAGTTACAACTAGCACAACTGAGTTAAACTGATTACAACCTGCATTAACTAATGCACCATTGCACTTCGAACTCTGTTACAACTAGAATTACTCTGCATGTCTCACCAGCTACCCTCAACTCGAAATTCATGAGTTAAATAAGTTTATCACACTCAGTTAACTATTACAAGTTATTTTTAGATTATATTACACTTTATTATCCATCTTAATTAAGGGATATCTAAAATATGCATGCACCAAATTTAGCCCACACCAGTGTAGGTGCTTCTAAGACATGTGGTCCCACACTAGTGTAGGTGCTGCTTGGACCCCTTGGTCCCACACTAGAGTGGGTGCTGAAATTTATTTTTGAACTTAAACACCAACAATATACTTGGGGAGGGCTAACAAAATTCTTTGGAAGGAAAATTTGTCCTGAAGGGACCCCCAGTAATACTTAGGCCAAGAGAGGGAAAATAAGAGGATGTCGAAAGGCCACTTGAATCTACTAAACTGAGGCCCAAGAGCCCCCACTCAGACCTTCTTAGTTGTGTTGCACTGTAAGAAGAGGTGTTGTATGGATTCTTCCTCTTGTTCACATAGAGGGCATCTTGATGGGCCTATTTGTCCACGTTTTTGGAGGTTTTCAGTTGTTAATATTTTTTGTGAGCCAGAGCCCATCATACAAATTTTACTTTTGGGATTGCATTGGGCTTCCATATTTGATTCCAAATGGGTGCTTTTGGGGGGACCTGAGCTGAGGAGATAAAGTAATCATACCATTTCCTGTCTGGGTATTTACCATTCATCCAGTTCAATCTTTCTTCTACACTTCTATCTATAGGGGCATAATCTATGAGTTTTTCTAAGAGCTTTTCCCTTTGGTTGATAAGGTCCTCTGGGATATTCTCAAGCTTCCAATTCTTCCATTTACCATTCTGGTCCTAATCTAAGATTTGGTCCAAATTGACGACTCCTCTTTATCTCAGTAGGATGTGGAGTTCTCGCAAGTCCATATCTTGATCTAAGGGAATCCTCCCTAGGATGGAATTGTTTGGTCTCAACCTAGTCTCCTAAATTGAGTTCATTTAATTGTCAACCAGGGTTGGTAAACTGCTGAAGTGAAGTGCATTGTATGTGCCTAGGTGTTTGTTTCTTACTGTGTTGTGTTTAGTGTTTTATGATGTTTTTGGTCTTTTGATGGTTTTATGTTCACAAGGAAAAGAACTAAATGCTGGTGGAAAGAAGCTACTGGTGAAAAACAGAGTGAAGCCTAATTTGTTGATGAAAAATGACAAATGCAAATACTGAGACATAACCAAACCTAAACTATGACTTAGCAAAAATACAAAGCTTGATAATGACTTCAAGAAAATGAATCACAACATGAACTTAACTTGTCCAATCCATTCATTAAGGATATTTTGGAAGAGCTTGAGGAATGGGTAGCTAAGTGTAAAAATTCTCCTAACTAAACAATTAAACAATCCACTCACAATGATACAACATCTCATCCATGATCAAAGGTTTGTTGAGATATATTTGGAAAAGAACATTGGTAACATCATAAGATCTCTACTCTAAAACCAGCTCCTAATTCTATGGTGCAACTTAGTTTAACACCAATAAACCTCACTCAAAAGTTACAGATTTCCTTTAGAATAGTCTTTGAGGAAAGGCTTGTTGGTGAAATGGTAAAAAGGTTGCAAAAGTACTCCAGGCCTTGGGCTGATACTATCTTCTGTTCAGATGATTATGAGTCAATATATGTTTTTAGAACAAAAGAAGTTTTGTAAATAATGAAGGCCGTGGTATTTAAGTTTGACAACTAATGCAATTTAATATGCAATGGATGACAACTAAATGTGGAATGTAAATACAGTGAGCTAAGCTAGAACTGAACTAAAGTGTTACTGGTCTACAATAAACAGTGCTAAACTAACAAGCCATTATCAAACTTGAAACAAAATAACAAAGCATGAATTGAATGCAATTTGACTTCGGAGTACCCTAACTAAGTTATCATGCAATTAATCTATGGGATTCTACAACCTATTTTGTCCATCATGAATGGTATTTTGGAAGAGCTTGTTAGAACAATCCTGGCTGTACAATTCAATGAAAATGCAAACATGAAAACTGAAAGCAATTAAAATTAAAAACTAAGACATCACAACTATTTCCTACCCATTGTTATGATATTTTGGAAGAGCGTTTTAAGAGTAAGATCAGCTATGCTACTTAGTGTAAAAAAGCAAATGAAACCTTCAGTATCACAGTCATGCCTTAGCCATCATAATGATTTTTTGGAAGAGTTTACTAGAATAAGTTCAACTGTGATAATGAACAAAAGAAATTGAAATGAAAATCTTTAACACTACAGCCATTTCTCATTCATTATCATGATCTTTTGGAAGAGTTTATTAGAACAAGTATAGCTATAGTGACTAATGAAATTAACTATGAACTCAAACTTCAAAAAAACGTGAAAACAACTAAGATACTTATCTAGATTACGAAAGTAAAGCCGTTCAGGAGGCAGGGGCCCTCTACCACTAGACGGAATCTAACTCAAAATCAACTCAACGCGTTCAAAGCAATGTTGTCTTCTTCATTAAAGGAAAACAACGTGAAACAGAGTATTCTCGGTCTTCAGAAATATAGCAGCCAATCTATGAAATCTAATCCAAATCTAGAGCTTGTCTCTCGGTTTCCCGAGTACATTTATAACAAATCTTCATAACAGAACTTGCAACAATACGGGGATCATTTTCTTTCCCTATCAAAATCGTACTAGAACTCTAAAAATGGTAGCGTAAAGGGACAAAGGACATCTGGACTGTCCTAGTCCTATTAGGAATTTGCCTCCTTGAATGAGTTCCCACGTACAAAACCACGTCCAGAATTCGGTTCATTCTTCATGGTGAGCAACAAACGTTGAGGACATGATGTGGAATAAACCCATATGTGGCTTTTCCTGAGAGGACACTTGGAACATGCTTGAACGTGAAGACAGCTGCAGAATTGGCGGTTAGCTACAGAATGTCTGCATTCTATAGCTAGTTTCAGTTCAAAATGCATTACAATGACAAAATCACAAAACTTAGCAAGTTAGCCATGGTATTCATTCTTAAAGTAATTTTAACTAATTTCATTGATCATTTGGGCCTGGGATAACAATGGACAAAGGAAAATGGAGTGAAGTAAGATGAAATAAAGAACAATCTTGGGGCTCAACAGGAATCTCTGAATATGTCGATTGTGTCACCTTTACTAGGGACTTTGTTGAGTTTTTCATTTATTACGGTCGACATAGCCCTGATGATAGCCCCAATGGGTGAGCCCACTGCATTCCTTTCTCTATTCTTAAGCTGGGGGAAGTACTTTTCTCTGATCACTTGCATCCACCACAGGTTTGGAGAAATCGTCATGTTCCAGTAATGTTTGTCCCTTAAACAAAGCATTGGCCAATACTGGTTCTCTAATCCCCAATCCGCCATGTTTCCTGGGGGCCATGAGTTTTTTCTAGTTCACAAGGTGATATTTCTGTGTATTAACCTTCCCATGTTCCCTCATAGATTTCCTTATGTACATCCCCAATTGATGTAAGACATATTTTGGGGCCTGTAACGCTGATAATTGATAGAGGGGTATGGTTAAAAGAACTGACTTCACAAGATTTTTTCTTCCTGCAGTATTGAGCCATATACCCCCCAGTTCATAATTTTTTCCTTTATCTTAGCTATGAATTTTTTCCGGGCCTTTGGGGCTGCTCTTCTTAAGGATATAGGAATTCCAAGGTAGCAGAATTCCTTCCATCCTCTCACTAATTTAAACCCAAAAATATCCTCTATTTTTTTCTCCCTCTGGCTTGACATGTTCCAGAGGTATATGTGACTCTTGATATCATTAGTAGCCCCATTGGAGGCATTTAGAAATCTGGCCAAGTTCCTTTTGAATATTCTATAAAGTATCGATGAAGCTTCTCCCAAAAATATTGTATCATCTGCAAATTGGCCATGGTTTATACTTATTATCCCTTCCTTATACCTTATTCCAGGGAGATCCATAAAGGTTCTTTCCTATTCGAGCTTCCAACTCAAAGCCTCAGCCATGATGATATATAAGAAAGAGGATAGGGGGCATGATTGTCTCAACCCCTTGGATGCTTTAAAGAACCCAAAAACTCTACCATTGAAAATAGGGGCAATCCAAGGAGAGTAGATACATAGTTTGATCCATCTTATGAAATTTTATCCTATTCCCATTTTCTTGAGAATATTCTAAAGAAACTCATGCTTTACTCTATCGAAGGTGTTTTCCATGTCAAACTTAATAACCATACCTTCATACCCTCTTCTCCAACTTGATTCTAGGGCCTCTTAGATGAGGATGATATTGTCAAAGAATTGTATGCATGACACAAACCCCCCTTGGTTGTCGGATATCATGAGAGGTAGTAAGGGCTTGAGTTTTAGGGCCGGGATTTTTGAGAATATTTGGTAGGAAACATTGCAAAGAGAAATGGGTATGAATCTTGCAAAGGAGGAAGGGTTAGCTTCTTTGGGGATTAAATCCAGAAAGGAGGAATTAATTCCCCATCCCAAGACAACAATTTTGAAGGAATACCCCACCATTCTACATAAATCCTTCTGGACAATGTCCTAAAAAAAGTGGTAGAGTCTAGCAGTGAAACCATCTGGCCCCGGGGCTTTGTCTAGAGAGAAGGAGAAAACCACTCTCTTTAATTCCTCCTTTGAGGGGGGGAGGGAAAGTTTTAGGTTCATCTCCTCCATGATTACTTCCTGGATAGGTTTAAGGAACCAATCCTCATCCGTAACTTTCCCTCTTGGGTCTCCAGCATAAATATTCCTAAAATGCTCCACTACAACAATCTTAATTTCCTTGAAGCTATCAATAGTTTTCCCTTCATGACTGATTCTATGAATTTGGTTTGTTTGTGGAAAATTTGTTTTTGCTATCCCCAGCCTTTAGCCAACTATTTATAGACTTCAACCTCCAATATTCTTCTTATTTCTTGAGGTTCATGTGGAGGGATTTGAAAGTTTCAACTTCCTTCTGTAAATCTGAAACATTAACCTCATTCTTTTCCATATTACCTTGAATAGTAGCCAATTTTTCTTTAGTATTTTTTATACTCCCTAATCTTCAAATTTTTCTTTCCCAAATGGTGATCGGGTTGCGCTCAACCCAAGCCTCCCAAGAGAGAGCCACCAAATCAAGGAACTCTTTAAAAAAGAGTTATTAATAATAATTATAATTATTAATATTAATTAATAATAAAATAATTATGATTATTAATAATTAAATCACTATTATTAATAATTAAATCATTATTAATCATTTATAAACAAGAATAAAAATGATTAAAATTCAAGTTTTTGGTCACCTCTTTTTTATTTTAATGGTTTTTCTATCACTATTTATCTCTCATTTGATTCCCTCTTTCAAGCATTCATTCAAAAAATTCATGAAGATGGATCCCCGTTGGGATTCGAAATGTCAACAAATTTCTTGTAACACTGTGGATAATCCAGATCATTCTTCTTCAATTGATAACCACAGAAGCTTAAAGACTAACATCATTTCCCTCCACGGAAGGGATAAGTGGGATGATATTTGTTCTCTAGAAAAATTAAGAATGAAGATTGAAAAGAGGGTTCTTGACCAACAATTTCTTAAAGAATGTTGTGACAATAACCTTATCCCTACATTTGTATGCATTAAACATAATTTTCATTTCTGGAGGTATGAGATACTCTCCCCCTATCATTTCAATTTTTATTTTTTAGGGTTTAAAAATGAAAATGACAATAATGAAAAAGAACATTAAAAGGAAACTATAATAATAATTAATACGAATAAAATAAATTAAATTTTAATAAATATTTTTATTAATATTTATCACGATAAGTAAATATTAATTAATTAATTATTATTATTAAGTATTTAGCTCTTAACATATTTTTTTTTAATAATTAAAATTTATTAAATATTAGTATTAAAAATAAAAATAATAATTTATTTTACAAATTAACTAATAATTAAAATTAACATAGTTATTATTATTTTTAATTATTACTATTAATAATTATTATTGGTCATAATTAGAATTATCAATATTAATTAATTAATAATAATATTTATTTATTTCTAAACAAATAAATAAATCATTTTTAAATAAGTAATATTAATTAATGAGCTTAAAAATGATTAGAAATTTAATAATAAAAAAAATTGTAAGTTAGGCTAAACTATATTGAAATCATAAAAAGAAACTTTACAGAGGCTATGGGTAGGGATGACAAGAAGTACTTAGCGAATCCCTGCCTTGGAAGTTTAAAAAAAAAACCATTTTTAGGGCTGCCTCATAGGAGGAAACCAACCCCTTAAGAGAGTCAAACAATCTTGATTTACAAAATATTTAGTGACACGTATGAAAAAAAAATAGGTGAAGTATGTCCTGAGAAGACAAAAATTAGAGATGAACCTTGCTATCGATCAATCATGGAGTTCCTTCATATTCCTTTGTTGCGTGGTCCTCCTCCTCAATTAGGTATCCATATTCTCTTGCAATGGCTTCCTCCTGAGCTGTGGGCACACGAGGAGGCTTTAGAGGAGCCGCGTGGACGATGGGAGAAACATGATACTAAACATTGTGAAATTTGGTCAAGATGCCATCCAAGTCCATAATCCAAACGTCTGTCTCCTCCTCTACAGGCTCATGGACTGTAAGTAGCTCGATTTTCCAAGGTGTGGGAAACTCAGATTGCACAATAGTGGATTTTCTGCAGCCTCTTCTACCCTTAGGATTCTACAGCGACTGAACAATCTCATCCTGAGTGTTGTTAGGTGTTTGGGTGGCTGGCATATCATGTAATCCTAATGAGGATCCTTCATTTCATTCGAGACGCTAGTCCTGGCCACAGTGAGAGCGGTCAGAGAGCACCCCTCTGTAGCTATCCCTGATCGGCTTTTGATGTTGGCACGGGGCCATGGAGAGGCTATTAAGCAGAGGGTGGGGAGCTAGCTGTGAGACAAGGCTAAGAGTAGGGGGGCGTGCAACAAGAGGGTGCACAACAGAGGTATGGAGTAGGGGAGTGCACAAGAGGGGATCGCACAGTAGGGGGCACACAACATTGGGGTTCATAGCAGGGGGGCTCGTAGCAGAGAGATCAAAACAGGGAGGCGCATAGGGGGAGGGGCGCGCAACAGGGGGCACGCACTAGGGGGCTCGCAGCTGGGGGGGCGCGTGGCAGGGTGAGCGCGCAACAGGGGGAGCAATGACGATAGTAGCATGCAAGGCATGCTGGAGCATAAGCAAAAAGTCGAAAAGGGAAGCAGCAAAGGCATAGAGAGCTTGTAGGACAGGTTGGAGCAGCAATGAAATGGTTGATTGAGGAGCCTCTATGCCTTTTGGAGGCATGAGGCATTGAATTTGTGCATGAAGGCAGAGAGGGACATTCCAAGTGTGCCTACATGTGCATGCATGTGATGCGTGGTGTGTTGAGAGGCCAATTGTGGCAGAGCGTCGACAAAATTTATCAGCGATTTGAGTTTTCGCATCAGGTAGGAGCTAGAGTTGCAGGGCAGCATCAGAATAATCATGGGAGGAGTTGTCCTCACTCATTCTGGAGATTTAACCTGCATCCAGGGAGAAATTTAATAATTATTATTATAATAAAAATATTAATTAATGAATTTAACTAATTAGTTTTTTTTTATTAATAATAATTATAATTGTTAATATTAATTAATAATAAAATTATTATTGTTAATTATTATTAATAATTAAATTATTATTATTATTAATTAAATCATTATTAGTAATAATTATTATTAATAATTTATTAAATAATTTATAAACAATAATAAAAATGATTAAAATTCAAGTTTTGGTTGGATCTTTTTTATTTTAATGGTTTTTCTATCACTATTTATCTCTCATTTGATTTCCTCTTTCAAGCATCCATTCAAAAAAGTCCTGAATATGAATCTCTGTTGGGAATCGAAACGTTGAAAAATTTCTGTAACATTGTGGATAATCCAGATCATTCTTCTTCAGTTAGTATTTTGATGATGATGTTATTGCTAGATCATACTTATGTAATATGTTTCTATGCATATGTTGCTATCATGGAGATCAAATGTTGTGTAGCAGTTAGTTAATCTAGAGTATGCACTTTATGGATCATGTTTTCATATCTATATGAACCATGCATGTTGTTTATATGTGTTAGATCAATGAATCATGTGTTGTTGTTACATGGAGAGAATATGTTGCTGATTATGTGTTTTTGGATGGTTAAAATGATTTCGGCTACTCATGATAGTTTGATGCATACTGATGCATGAGATATTATGTACTCATCATTTTTTATGTTTTGTTGCTCATATATTGAGTATACATGTTTTTTTGTTCACTGATCTATTTCTTATGCTTCATTGATCATATGTTTCTCACTTATGATGAGGATAAGTATTTGTTGCTGCTATGATGTTTTGGCATGATGAGGATGTATAATGTTTATGCTTCTATGACATATTGCTCTAGTGGATGCATTTGTGGAGCATGGTAGTGGTTTATAGTGTTCCTAATGATCTTATTGCAGGACCTTCATTATTGAGATGATGATGGCCAAGAAGTTGAGTGGACATGCACTAGCTTATGGTTTGGATAGTGCTCCTATTATTGTTGCTACATTTAGAGAGCTTATGTCATAGCTCATGGAGGTTGTATGACTTGATTGATATGCCATGTATTGCATTTTATTTTTCTTTCATATGAAACATATTCCTTGCTCATTTTTTCCATGTACTCATGATATTTCACTTTTTGGGCATGTATTGATGAGAGCACCATTGTGTGCGAATGAAAATCCATGTCCTTTCATTGTATCATATTTTAGGCTAATTGCTCATGGAGTGACCCATGGTGTCTATCCATGTATTGTCTTGTCATTAGATATGTATGGGTCAATGGATATCCAAGTCATTTATTATAATGTATATCTTTGATGTAGCCCCACTTCATTGGGTGCATAATGTAGACTTGGGTCCATACATTCATGGTTTGTGTTAGGTGATAGAGGATATATATGTCAGTCCTATGTATTTATCACTACTATGTATTTTCTCCATGAAGCATTGTATTGTAATATATTATGTATCATGTGAAAATTTAGCTAGATTCATAGTCATGAGGAGTAGTCTCTTGCACTTGGCAAGGAGGCTCATTGCATTAGACATAGTATTGATTTAAACTCCATTACATTCTCAAGGGGAGCATGTTTCAGTCTTCAGATTTGGCATGGAATTGGCTAGTCGTGTTGGAAACCAGTTTCCTTGTTTTTATGCTTATCTTCCAGGAGATACTTCTTTGGGTTGCATAAGTATGGTGTTGAGTATGACAGGGGGTGCACTTCTCTCATCCAGAAAGATTATTGGCATTGTTCTTCAATGTTTTTTATGGTCCTTTTCCATTGATGTCAAAGGGGAAAATATTTTTGGATTCATGAGTCAAGATCATATGTTGTATTGAGGTTGACATCAATTCCAAAGGGGGAGTTTTTTGGCATTGTAGTGTTGGCATTGAAGTCAACGGGATGGGGGATCTACTTGTCATGTGTATGAGTGACGAGGAGTTGGTGATGGATGATTGGTTGATGGTCTTGTTAGTTGGCACTGGTGTTAACATACCTATGACTAGACCTAGTGGAGATGATGTTGTGGCTACTGAGGAGATGGATACTAGTCATGTTGAGTTGGTTGGACATGTTGCTACTGCAAGAGGTTGGAGAGATGATATTGGTGCTGCATATGTCTTAGATACATTGGATTGTTGTCTCATCTCTTGTTTTTTGGTTGCTTGTGTTGGAGGTGCTTCCACCAATTTTGAAGGGAGTTAGTTGACGTGATTTTGATGCTATAGGACTTGGAGATGGCACTACAGGGATTAGAGATTCTACTACAGGTGTTGGAGATGTTTTCACAAAATAAGGTTACTGCTTGAGGATCCAAAGGTGTTGGTCTTGGTCCTATGGTTGGAAGAATATGTTTAGAATGTCATAGACTTGTTCTTAGCCTATTTAATTAGTTGCGTACCTATTGTAGAGGCTTGGAGTTGTCTTCTGTTGATCATCGGTTGTCATTGATGTCAACCCAAGCAGCACCAGGGGCTAGCCCAATATTGCATGGGAATTTTGACCTACCAAATTACTATATTCTGGTTCAAGAATTATTTTGATGGTTTCTAATTGTCGAGATGTTTCCATTGATATATGGCACGCCACGTAATTCTTCACGGTTTGAGAGATATTCATGTTTGAAGTTTATACCCCTAGTTAGTGGGCTAAAACCCCATAGGGTTGTGGCATGGGTCATTGAAAAGTCATAATTAATATTTTTTAAGCTCCTAAAATCTCTCCCATGTTCACTTGTTTAATCCCCTCTCAACCTACTCATTTATATAAATTGTGATCCTCATATCCTCCTTATGTAAGGGACATCGCCATCTGAAACAAGTCATCGTGGAATTTTTGCTCTAACTTTTTTTTCTATGAAGGCTCAGAAGCTGAAATCCTAAGGAAGCTCCTGTGAAAATTTCAGATCATGGAGTGCAACATTTTTGGAGATATGGTCTTTGGAAGTCAATGTTTTTGTATGCTCCTGAAATTCATCTCAAAGAAGTGACCTTGGGAAAATCGTCATAACTCTCTCTCTGAGCATCGGATTGGAATTCTATAAAAAGTGGTAGATAGTGCACAGACTGTAGTTTTCTCTCTATAAATTTCAGAGCCAAATGAAGAAACAGTGAAACATGGCACGCCGTACAAGTTTGCTCTACTGAAACATTCCATAATTAGGGCATTGTGAGAGATTGGGCATAACTCTCCCTTGAAGAATCAAAATTGGTATCAGAGCTTGGTTCCTTCAATAGCAGTTTAAAATTTGGAAGGAGGTCATGGATCATACCAAGAATGGTGTATCTCTATTCAATGAAAATAATTATGCCCTATGGAAAGGAAGAATGAAGGTCTATCTCTTGGCGCAAGGTTACGAAGTATGGGACACTGTTCAAAATGGATTTACATCAACCATGGATGAAAAAGGTAAGAATAATTTGGTAAATGATGCAAAAGAAAAGAATATTATTATTAATGGACTTATTGAATCTTCTTATCATAAGGTGTTGGGTTTTAAAACTGCCAAAAATGTATGGGACAATCTTGAGAATATATATGTAGGTGACTCAAATCTAAGCCTTTTCATTCGAAAGCAACTCTCGTAATGAAAGAAGATTGCAACATTGCTGCATACTTCCAATACGTTGATGAAATAACCAATACTCTGGAAGGATTTGGGAGAGCCAGTTGACGAGAAGACTATTATACAAAAGATTCTTAGAATGTTACCAGGGAGATTCAACCGAAAGGTATCGGTCTTAGAATACAGTGCAAATCTGGACAAACTCAGCAAAGAGGAATTACATGGAGTTCTCACATCATATGAAATGAGACTTGATGAAGAATAGGGTAATTCGAATCTAGAAACTATGTTCGTTGCATCTAAGAAAACCAATAAGGACAAACAACCTTCAATTGAAATGACATGCACCTGCAAGTGTGAAGAAAAGGGAGATGATGGAGAAGGTCTTTCAGATGAAGAATATTCTTACTTTACAAGAAAACTAAAAATTTGTAAGGGAAAATTCAAAGGTAAACTTCCATTGATATGTTTCGGTTGTGGTGAGGTTGGGCATTTCGTATCAAAATGTCCGAACAAAAGTGATGGTAACTCAAAAGGAAATAAAGGCTTTAAGAAATTCAACAAGCAAGGCAAAAAGAAAGGATCCAAAAGGAACTTTCTCTCTAAAGAAGATAGCTCATCATCCGATGAAGAAAGTGACAACAAAGAAGAAGCCAATGAGAAAGTATTGTTTATGGCCAAGCACAATAAACAAGAGGTATCAAACAATGAAGAAGAAGGGTTGACCATAGAAGAATTTTCTGAGGAGGCAATCAGGCTTATAAAAAAGCTCAAAGCTAAGAAGATCCGTTCCAATACTCTTGAAGAACAAGTTCAAGGTCTCAAAATTGTAGTTGAAGAACACAAATGTATTGAAGAGTCACTTCAAAAGAAGTTGGAAGAAAGCAACCAAGAAAGGGAAGCATTAGAAGTCAAAGTAGTCTCGCTGCGTAAGGAAGTGAAGAAGGGAAAAACTGTCCAAAACTATGCCAATAGTTCAAGGGCATTGGAAGAAGTCATCAACAATCAACGATCTTACAACGACAGAATTGGCCTCAGTTACAAAGAAGAAGAAGCAGGACCTTCTACAACAAAATACAATGAACCTATGAGATCTGACATGCATGTAGACTTCATTGGACAAGATTCGCAAGCACATCCTTTGATCCAGGTGGATATTGGTGGCCACTCGCCTATTCCATTTGGGGCCCCACCATTGTCTCTTTCAGTTTCAGCACAACTTACTATTTTTAGCAGTTTTTCGGGTCATGAACTTCCAGAGCCGTTTTGAGGCCCTAAACGATGTTTTTTGGGAAAACCGAGAGCAACATTGGTCCACCACTCAAAATTTTTAGTCCGCGGATAGATATTTCTAACGAGGTATGGTTCGCATCAAACAAAGATCGTATGCCAAAGTTATGTCCCCGGGAAGTTGAAACACCAATTTACCCAAACGGGGCCCATAGTTTTGGCGCTTCATCTACTAGGGTTAGGGTTTTGGATATCTAAGGTTTTTCATTGTTTATAAATAATAAATAGGCCCTCGAGCCTTATTGTAACTCAATTCAGAGGCTTGTAGCTACCACATCTCTTCTCAAAGATAGCTACTAGTGCCCTAGCTAGTTTATTTCCATTCTGTCTGTAAGCAAATTTCATTTCTTTGATATTAATGAAATGAAGTGTTATTTCCACTGCATATATGTATTTATGGTTATATGTTTATTCTATTGCATTCTTGCATAAATTCGAATCAGTGGGATCAGAGCGGTCTGCTCTTTCTTTGTTTTTCTTTGCATGTCCCCAATGCGGTCAGGGTATAAGGAGTTAGGGCTCGAATTGGTGGAACCTTTGCAAGATCAGCCTTGCAAACCCTGACAGATGCCCATGGGGTATGAAACGAAAGATGGGGAGTAGGAGATCCTATCAAAATATTGCTCGAGAAGGCCCTCGAAAAACAAAGGAATGTGATTATGGATAACTTCGCCCAGATCCTTCAACGGCTGCCCACTGGTGGCGCATCTGCATCCAGCAACCACTCTGGAGGCGCGACTCTCTTTAACGTACAAGTAAATTTTGACATTTGCATATTTGAGGGTCAAATAGATGCAGATGTCATAGATAGATGGTCGAATCTATTAAAAGGATTTTTCTCGGTTCATGACTTTTCCAACGGGGAGAAGATTATTTTTGCACTCCTCAAAGCTAACCCCCATGTCAAGGACTGGTCGGAAACCTACTGTGAGAAAAAGGACGAGATAGAACCCTCTCTGTTCTCGGCCATACCCACTTGGAATTCTTTCCGAGATGCCATCAAGGAACAATACTATCCCGTGGGGAGCTATGAGGACAAGTACATATAATGGACCACACTGCGACAATAAAGGGATCAAGATGTGCATGAGCTGACGAATCTGTTCCATACCTTGCACACCAAGTTGGGTATCACAGTTGTCTGCATAGATAAATTCAAGAGGGAATGGAGTTCCTCGACGTCTCCTCGCTTGGTACGACATACTGGTATGCTGCCAAGATTGAGCATAAATTCAAACAGAAGAAGCGAGACTTTGGATATGCGAATCAAAAGCAAGGGAAAGGTGCTCCCAAACTGCAAAACAAAGGACAGAGCCAAGGCATGTTAGCTCAATACAACCTGTCAAAGCCACAAGAAAAGAAAAAAACCATAAAGCCAAAGAAGGACACGGGAAAGTGGTGTGAGTTCCAAAAGAGCTCCACTCACAACAAAAGTGAGTATCGGGCAAAGCAATCGCTGGTGGCCGAGATGTGGGATTTTGAGTCAGATGCATGCTCTAACTCTGAATCAGAACCTAACAAGGGGAATGAAAAAGGGAAATAGATTATTGATGTAGAGCCCAATGCCATTGTTGCCACTACGAAGATCCAGAAGGAAGAACCGGAAGATCTAGAGGAGGAGGAACGTCTCTTCCACTCCCAGATGTGGGTAAAGGACTCCACGGTACAGTTTATTGTCGAAAATGGGAGCCAAAAGAACCTCATTTCAGCAGATGCCATGAAGCGGTTGGGCTTGCCGACCATAGCCCACCCACATCCATACACCATCGAGTGGCTTCACCAAGAACAATATCTCCACGTCAGCCAACAGTGTCGCCTTCCCTATAGCATCAAGCCCTTCATGAATGAGGTATTATGTGACATTGCTCCTCTTGATGTTTCTAATGTATTATTAGGACAACCATAATTGTGGAAGCATCATGTTGTGTATGAGTCCCGGCCTCGCACTGTTATTGTTACTTTGGGTAATAAGTTGTACAAGATACCAGAGGTACCACCGCCTGCCACTATCTCTTTGGTTACTACAAAACAATGCAGTAAGATAATTTCCCAAACTAGGAAATTCATTTTCCTAATGATCCGCCCCCAGGGCAAGAAGAAGACTCTGGCCATGACCTCCAGATAGGTTTCCTCTACACGACAACAACAAATGGACAAGGTTGTGGAGGAGTACGAGGACATATTCACCTCACCCATAGGGGTTCCTCTACACTGTCAGGTCAAGCACCCAATTGATCTGACCCCAGGTGTGCCGCTACCCAATGGACTGTTCTATCAGTGCTTTGTTATGGAGAACGATGAAATCAAGAGGTAGATTCAAGAGCTACTACAGAAAGGTCACATCCGGCCAAGTTCATCGCCCTGTGGGAGCCTGATCGTGTTGGTACAGAAGAAGGATAGGACGTGGAGACTCTGTATTGACTATCGGGCGTTGAACAAGATCACTTTCCGTAATAGGTACTCGATCCCATGGATTGATGACCTTCTGGATCAACTCAAAGGGGTGAAATATTTTAGCAAGATTGACTTGAAGTCTGCGTATCACCAAGTACCAATCAAACCCTCCAATGTGTGGAAGACTGCCTTCAAAGCCAAGGAGGGATTTTTCAAATCACTGGTCATGCCTTTCGGGTTGACGAATTCTCCCGAAACCTTCATGAGGTTGATGGATGACATCTTGCAACCATTCACCAACTCATTTGTAGTGGTGTACTTGAATGACATCCTGATCTTCAACCAGACTTGGGAAGAGCACCTCCACCACATTCGACAAGTCCTCCAAACATTGCGGCAACACAAGTTGTGTGCCAATTTGGAGAAGTGCACTTTTGGCATGACCCATGTTCAATATTTGGGATACATTATTGATGAAAGGGGGGTGCATGTGGATCCAACCAAGATCCAAGTCATTCGAGATTGGCCAGCCCCAACCACTATAACAAAGATTCACAGCTTTCTGGGTCTTGCTAATTTTTACCGTAGATTCATGTTGGGATTCTCTCATATCACTTGGCTCTTGATTCAAGTCACCAAGGGATGAGCAACAGAAAAATTCTTTTGGTCAGAATCTCAACAGAAGGCGTTCACAGAACTGAAAAATCACCTCTGTTCTGCCCCAATGCTCACATTACTAGACTTGCAACAACCATTTTAGATCAAGACAGATGCCTCTGACTATGATATTGGGGCAGTTCTTACTCAACAGGGACATCCAATGGCTTATCACAGTGAGACATTGTCTGACACAGTTCGCAAGTATCCCACTTATGACAAAGAAATGTATTCCATTGTGCAAGATTGTCGACAATGGAAGCATTACATTTTGGGGAAGGAAACAATCATCCACATAGACCACCGACCCCTACAGTTCATACCAACACAAGGGAAGTTGCAGAATGATCGCCATTAGAAGTGGTCCACATATCTGCAACAGTTTCATTTGAACATCAAGTACAAGAAGGGCAGCACCAATAATGTTTCATACTGCCTCAACCGACCATCGATCATGGCGCTCACCACTGTTCTCAACTCTTGTGGACATGAGACTTCTGATTGGCTGCTTCTCTATGAAAGCGACCCAGAATTCGGCCACACATACAAGGCACTAAATGAAACCCAATTTTCACCTTTGATAATTTGTATTGTGTCATCCAGACACCCTACAATCTTCCTGTTTGTGTGCTAAGATGATATAATAACACTATAGTCGAAGTTTTTGGGCATTTCTGTGTAGCAGCGACAACAGTACCGTAGAATTTTTTCTATTGGCCGAACCTTCGAAAGGATGTCGAGAAGCACATCAGATCCTGCACTGCTTGTGCCATTGCCAAACCGACCATCAAGAAGCAAGGCCTATATACTCCACTACCTACCCCTAGTCGACTGTGGGAATCCATCTCCATGGATTACATGCCGGGCCTGCCTTCTACTAAGAATGGAAATGACTGTGTTTTCGTGGTCGTTGACAGATTCTCGAAGATGGCCATCATGGCGGCCTGTAAGAAGAATATCACAGCAGAAGCCACTGCTAAACTCTTCTTTGAACGAGTGGGCATGCAGGGATCCCGATACTACACTGGCATCGTACTGGATAGCAAGTTCCTCAACACATTATCTAAATTTCATCACAAAAACTAAGTCACCAGTCCATAAACCTTCATCCCCAAACAGAGAAAGTAGCTGAGAGAGTTCATCAACATAATGATTGTACACATTCTGCGCATGTACAATTCAAAGCATCAACGCACATGGGATGAGAGCCTACCCTATGTACAACACATTTATAACCAGGCTCTTCACAACTCAACTGACCACAGCCGCTTTCAGGTGGGCTTGGGATTCCAGCCATTATGTCCCATTGACGTAGCCATGCCATTTGTGGTTACTAGGTCGATTCGGCTCATGTCCAATCTGAAGTTGACAAAGTAAACAACTTCATCGAGCACATTCAGCACATCCGCCAACAGGTTCATGACATATTGTATAGAGCCAATGCTAAGTATAAGCAACTCCATGACCAACATTGGGTGCCACACAACTTCCAGGTGGGTGACAAAGTATGGATACATTTGCAGAAGGAGCGCCTCACTAGACCCCACCACAAGCTTCGCCCGCTTTGATACGGGTCGTACACCATCACCAAGGCTATAGGGAACAATGCCTTTGAGCTCAGTATTCCACCATTCCTTGTCTGTACCCTGTATTCAATGTAGACTACCTTCGTCCCTACTTGCCACCTCTACTGGACACCTTTGACATTGCAGAAGAACTCACACCAAAAGAGTTAAACCGAGACTGCATGGAACAGGCCACCACAGATTGTATCATGGACATGAAAATCAAGAACACTCGCCAACAGAAGATCCAACTGTATCAGGTTGTCAAAGTTGGTCAACTCCTGCACCAAGGCAAGTGGTTCACCAGGGACCGAGTTCAGCAGAAGTTTCCTCATCTCATGGAGGAACTCAACGCAATGGGGACCGTTGCTTCCTAAGGTAGGAGGAATGATCTAGGTGGATATTGGTGGCCACCCGCCTATTCCACTTGGGGCCCCACCATTGTCTCTTTCAGTTTTTCAGTTTCAACACAACTTACTATTTTTAGCAGTTTTTTGGGAAAACCAGGAGCAACATGGTTTTATGGACTAATGTTTTTCACTCGAAATTTTTATTCCTCGGATAGATCTTTCTAACGAGGTATGGTTCGCATCAAACAGAGATCGTATGCTAAAGTTACGTCCCCGGGAAGTTGAAACACCAATTTACCCAAACGGGGCCCATAGTTTTGGCACTTCATCTCCTAGGGTTAGGGTTTTAGATATCTAGGGTTTTCCATTATTTCTAAATAATAAATAGGCCCTTGATCCTCATTGTAACTCAATTTAGAGGCCTGTAGCCGCCACATCTCTTCTCAGAGATAGCTACCAGTGCCCTAGCTAGTTTATTTCCATTCTATCTATAAGAAAATTTCAGTTCTTTGATAGTAATGAAATGAAGTGTTATTTCCACTGCATCTTTGTATTTATGGTTATATGTTTATTCTATTGCGTTCTTGCATAAATTTGGATTATCCTTGGAAGACGATTCCTGGACGAAGATTTCCATCCAGGTACCAACATATTTTTCATGGCTATTGTTATTCATGTGGAAAATTTGGTCATAAATCCGTAGAATGTCGCACGTACCCTAGGAACCAATACAATTCTAGGAGATCCTTCAAATATGAACCTCCCAGGGCTCAACGAAACATCAATAGATTTGAACATTTAATAAATAATATGGAATGTTACAAATGTCAGAACTTTGGACACATATCCAGAGACTACAGACTTGAAAATCCTCCAGAAGAATCTTCGAAGCCACAAAATGAACGAACATGGAAGAAGAAGAAGACTGATAATTGTGCTCTCACTCTCAAGGCTCAAAACAACAAAGATGTGTGGTATGTTGACAGCGGTTGCTCAACACATATGACTGAAGATAGAAGGAAATTTGTATCTTTGAAAGAGAAGAAGGATGGAATCGTATCCTTTGGAAATGATGGATCTTCAAATGTTATAGGATCAGATACTATCACTCTCGGAAGCAAAGATGTTATAGCCAATAATGTTCTATTGGTTGAAAAAATGAATCACAATCTTCTCAGTGTTGGAAAAATGAGTGATCAAGGACACACAATGCTATTCAACTCCACAAAATGTGAAATCAGGGAAGGCAGGTATAGTAAAATTGTGGCTACAACAAGTCAGGCTCCAAACGACATATATGTTCTGGATGACGCAACTAAAGCATGTCTACTAGCTAAAGAAGATGAAAGTTGGTTATGGCACAAACGAATGGGTCACATAAAATTTGACAATCTTGTCAGGATAAGAAAAAAGGAAGTTGTACGAGAAATGCTGAAAATCTCAAAACCTTCCAACACACTATGTGAGGCCTATCAGCACGGCAAGCAGACAAAAGTCCAATTTAAAACAAAAGAACACTTTGCATCACATCCATTGGAATTGATACATACTGATCTATGTGGTCCTATGAGAAAAAAAGGCTTAGATGGAGAATTATATTTCATGTTAATGATAGATGACTATACCAGGATGACAGCCATCAGTTTCCTAAAGAAACAAATATGAAGCATTTGAGTGCTTTAAGATCTACAAGGGGTTGGTCGAAAATGAAACCTATTTGAAAATAAAGTGTCTAATATTAGATAATGGTGGAGAATTCACTTCCAAATTATTTCAGCAATACTGTGATGAAAATGGAATAAAAAGATAAATTTTAATAGCACGAACACCTCAGTAAAATGGAGTTGTTGAAAGAAAGAACAGAACCGTATAGGAAATGGGTAGAACAATGTTGAAGGACTCAAAACTAGATGAAAAATTTTGGGTTCAAGCAATTGATACAACAGTCTTCATTATCAACCGAAGTCTTCTCAAAAATAATTGCAACAAGACCCCATATGAATTATGGAAAGGAAAACTAGCTAATGTAAAATATTTCAGAATCTTCGGAAGCAAATGTTATATCAAAAGAGAAGATCAAAATTTGGGTAAGTTTGAATCATGTTTTGATGAAGGTATCTTTGTTGGTTACTCACGCAAAAGAAAGGCCTATAAATTTTATAATCTAAGACGAAAACAGATAGTGGAGAGCATAAATGTTACATTTGACGAAGATGGTGTTCTAGAGAATAATGATGAGGATCTAGAATATTTGAAACTTGAGACAGAGGCTAAAAAAGACATATATAAAATTCTAGAACAATAAGCTACTATCAATGAGGAAGAAGTAAATAATGATCATCAAGATATACCAAAACAACAACAAGAATCTCCTCCAAGGAGAACAAAAGAATGGATTCAAAAGAACCATCCATCAAATCAAATCATTGGTGACATAAATGAAGGTTGACAGCTTCGTTTATCACACCAAGCTCACATTGCTTTTCTAGCAACCTTTGAGCCTAGTAGTTTTGAGGAAGCCAGCTAGAATGAACATTGGGTAGCAGCTATAAATGAAGAATTGGATCAAATCGAGAAGAATAACACCCAGGAATTAGTTCCACGACCAAAAGATAAAAATGTCATTGGGACTAAATGGGTGTTCAGGAACAAATTGAATGAAGATGAACAAGTTACCAGAAAAAAAGCAAGATTGGTTTGAAAAGGCTATGCACAAGTGGAAGGAATTGATTTCGACGAAACATTTGCACCAATTGCCAGAATGGAAGCCATCTGAATGTTTCTCGCCTATACATGTTCAAGAAAAATCAAAGTATACCAAATGGATGTTAAGTTGGCATTTCTAAATGGAGAATTAGAAGAATAATTTTACATCGAACAACCTGAAGGTTTTCTACTATCAGAAAAAGAATACTATGTTTGCAGGTTAAAGAAGGCTTTATGTGGTCTCAAGCAGGCTCCCAGAGCATTGTATGCTTGTCTTGATGGATATCTACGTCAACAAGGGTTCAAGAAAGGTACTGTTGATAGCAATATTTATGTACAAATAGATAAAGATAATTTAACAATCTTTGAGGTATATGTGGATGATATAATATTTGGTAGAAATGATGATCAACTAAGTAAGAACTTTTCTACAAAGATGCAAAGTGAGTTCGAGATGTCTTTACTTGGTGAGCTGTAATACTTCTTAGGGCTTCAAATATCTCAGCAAGAGAAAGGAATATTTATATGTCAACCAAGTACATCAAGGAAATGCTCAAGAAATTAAAAATGGAAGATTGCAAACCCGTCCTTACTCTGATGGTAACAGGTTGAAAATTGAGCATAGACGACTCATCTAAGGATGTGGATCAGAGGTTGTACAGATATATGATTGGTAGTCTTCTATATGTAATAGCCTCCTGGCCAGATGCTATGCAAGCAGTTGGACAAGTAGCAATATTCCAAGCAGCACCAAAAGAATCACATATTATTGTCGTCAGAATAATTCTTCGATATCTAAAGGGTGCAGAAGAATATGGCTTGTGGTATCCCAAGGGTAAAAATCTCATTATTCAAGCCTTTACAGATGCAGATTGGACAGGAAGTGTTGATGATCATAAGAGTACTAGTGGAGCAACATTCTATCTAGGTGGTTGTCTCATATCATGGTTGAGCAAAAGCAAACCTCAATCTCGTTATCTACAGTGGAAGAAGAATACATTGCAGCAGCATCATGTTGTACTCAAATCCTTTGGATGAAACAAACTTTGCAATATATTCAAGTATAGTTCAGTGAGCCTATTCCCATATTGTATGACAACACTAGCGCCATCAACATCTCCAAGAATCCTGTCATGCATTCAAAAGTAAAACACATTCCGATCAAATATCATTTTGTTAGAGAACAAGTCACTGAAAAGAATATCAAACTTGAGTATGTTGGTACAAAAGAACAAATTGCTGATATCTTCACTAAACCTTTACCTTATGAATCATTTCCAAAATCTTGGGATTCTCCCAAGTTCTCATTAGATTATAGGTCCTCAGGACAGTTGTGTTTCAGGGGGATTGGAAGTGTGTACAGGTCCGCAGGATGGTTGTGTGTCAGGGGGAGTTACCCTTTGCGATTGATGTCAAAGGGGGAGAGAATTTTTTAGGAAGAGGTGTCATGATCACTGGGGGAGTACTTATGTTTCCATCAATGCCAAAGGGGGATATTGTTGATTAGCGGTTGTCATTGATGTCAACCTAAGCAGCACCAGGGGCTAACCCAATATTGCATGGGAATTTTGACCTACCAAATTACTATATTCTGGTTCAAGAATTCTTTTGATGGTTTCTACTTGTTGAGATGTTTCCGTTGATATATGGCATGCCACGTAATTCTTCACGGTTTGAGAGATATTCATGTTTGAATTTTATACCCCCAGTTAGTGGGCTAAAACCCCATAGGGTTGTGCCATGGGTCATTTAAAAGTCATAATTAATATTGTTTAATCTCCTAAAATCCCTCCCTAAAATTTTGATCCTCATATCCTCCTTATGTAAGGGATTTTTCCATCTGAAACAAGTCATTGTAGAATTTTCACTCTAAATTGTTTTCTACGAAGGCTCAGAAGTTGAAATTTTTATAAGGCAAACCCGAAATCCTGAGGCAGCTCCTGTGAAAATTTGAGATCAAGTTGCACAATATTTTCGGAGATATGATCTATGGAAGTCAGTGTTTTTGCAAGCTCCTGAAATTCATCTCAAAGAAGTGACCTTGGGAAAATCATCACAACTCTCTCTCTGAGTATCGGATTGGAATTATATAAAAATTGGTAGATAGTGCACAGGCTATAGTTTTCGATCTATAAATTTCAGAGCCAAATGAAGAAACAGTGGTACGTGGCATGCTGTACAGGTTCGCTCTAATGAAACATTCCATAATTAGGGCATTGTGAGAGATTGGGCACAACTCTCTCTTGAAGAATCCAAATTGGGTCAGACCCTTGGCATTGGAAAGTTGACTCAGAGGACTACTACAGGACCAAAAATCACATATTGGGGATCTGAAATAATAGACATACACTAGTTTCAATATCGAGCTCCTAGAAGGCAAGAAAAAGCTAGATCATGTGTTGTCAAGGGCTGCAAAGGACCAGGCTTTCTAGGGCAACAAAGCAAAGCAAGGTGCAGTAGAGGATAGCATGAAATGAGCAACAACCAAGGTGCATGATAGCAGCAATAAGTTCATCACATGAAGTCTTCAAGTGGGCAGCACTGCATACAGTCATTGTAAAGGTATCATTGTACTAAGTCATTATAAATACATTATTCTAAAAATTGTACTAGTGTTTATCTGCCAAGAGTTGAAGAGGCAGTGTCGGGTGGTCTAGGATCATCATTAGGTGGTTGTGTCATAGTTGGGGTTATGTTCTAGTGTGTCTTCTTTTTCTACATCATTATATATCATTGTAAAGTGAACCATTTTCCCTGGTACATGAGTCCATTCTTCTTTTATTCTTCTACAGGGTGGTAGGGTGGTGCTAGGGTGAGTTGTAGCTCATTGGGTGTTGGGGCATCTGTTCAGTTGAATACTGAATAATCTCAGGCATTGGAGTGTCCATCCAGTGGGAGCTGGAGAAGAATGCTTTTCTAGATTCTAGGAAGTTGGAGCTTTATTTTCAATTGGAGTTGAATATTAAATAATTATTAGAAAAGAATTAGGTGGTTTTTGTCCTAGAGTGGGTTTCCACCTTAAAAACTATGTGCATTTGTGTTCCTTTTTTTTACTACTATCATTGTACATACACTGATAATAATTGAAGATTAACTAATGCTCTAATTGAAAGGAATACTGATTCACCCCCCCTCTCAGTATTTCCAACATCTTCAAGGGCTGATTAATATGGTCCAATAGGTGGCATAGTTTTTGCACTAAATAACTGATGCTTTCACTCATTTTAGCCCCAGTCCCATTCATGTAAGGTTAAGGGAGAGGTTTGAGAGCTCTAGTCGCATGGTGGGAGGCACAAGGGAGTGGTTATAACTCCAGTCACTTGTAGGATAGTGCTAAGGGAGCAACTAGGGTGTTTTCACTATAATTTCTCCACATTCCTCACATTTTTAAGATAATTTTTGGTTTATGGAGACATCCTTGATAAAAAAAAAAAAAAAAAAAAAAAAAAAATAAAAAAAAATAAAAAAATAAAAAATAAAAAAAATAAAAAAATTAAAAAAAATAAAAAATAAAAAAATAAATAAATAAATCAGTTTATGCTTGGAAAAGTTTGTGGGACCTCCAGAAGTTGATTAAAGTTGAAAAGATAAAAAAGGCTAGTGGATTTAATGCTCGGAAAATTTTATGGGAACTCTATAAGTTGATTAAAGTTTAAAAGATAAAAAAGGCTAGTGGAGTTAATGGTTGATTGAGTCAATGAGTTGAATCCATATATAATCAAGCATATGAACGAGATTTTTGAGCTCAATAGTTCTGTGCAGCTATTGAGTTGAGTACCTGATTTCATCTTTATATTGGATAAATCTCAATGCTAGTATGGTGGATTTTTTGAGAGGTTTGAGTGAGAGTGAGCTTGGTGAAGAGCTTGCAAAATGTGTGAGCCTTAGTATGTAGATTTTCTATACCATTATGTAGTGGTAGCAGGAATGAGATGAAGTTTTGTTTTAGGGATATTTTTTGCAGAGTGTGAGATGTTGAGGTGTTTTTTGGAGAAGAGTTTGAGGAGTTTGCTTTGATTCTTGTATGGATATTTTTGTGTGGAGGTTTTTATGGAAATTAGTGCTACAAATTAGATATTGGTTGAGCATTGATGTGAGGTTGCTATAGTGCTTATGTTGAGAAAGTTTTAGGAATCTAGTCTGAAAATTTTATGAAACAAGGCTCACATGGAGGAAGTGAAGGCATGGAGGCTTTGAGTAGACAGTGACTTGGTGGATTTAGTAGAAGGAATATTTTTATCCATCCAATATGATTTGTATAGTTCAATGGTATTTGGGCAAGGATCGTTGATCGTGGTGGGCTTCAACGGATGGTAGTCCATAGATCTAAGAGAGAAATTGATTCCTATATGAAAGGACCAAAATATTGTGAAAGAAGTTGAATCTTATCGTTAATAGGAGTGAGTTGATCCATGTATAATTTTTTCAACAATTAATAAAAGAGTTTAGCAGTGCAACAACAAAATGGTGTTTTTTTTCCTGGGATGGGTTTTCCACCAGAAACAATTGTATCCATGTGTTGATTGATTTTGCACTTTCATGTTTATTATTGATTCTCTGATCTTTGCCTATGTGATTCAGTTTATGCATGGTAAAAGATTAATTAATTGGTGAAATTTTTTAAAAGTGCGACACTATTAATTCACCTGCCCCTCTCAGTATTGATCTAGTTTTCAACACATGGATGTTGTCATGTACTCAATTCCTTTTCCCTGATTCAAATTAAGTTATTCCTTTAATTTTTAGCAGACCATACAAGATTATACTTCCATTTTATGGGGAATCAATCGTAGAAATAATTTCTACGATATTTTCAATTATATCATGATTCCTTTACATGAAATTATTCTTAGTGAAATGCCCCTAGAGTTAGTAAATATTTCCAAGAAGCTTTGTTAGAGATCAAAGATCACTTTAATGAAGAGATACTTTCTTTCATTAGAATTTTTGAAAATGAGATAGGACCTCAAGTCTTGCAAAGATACATTCCTGAAAAATTGGAAGTGAGAGAAATTTCCAACCAAACAACACTCCATGGCCACACTAGAGTGTTGCATAGAATGAAAAATAAAGTATGGCCTAGTTTTCCTATTAAGGTTGGTCAAATGTATCTTAAGGTTAGAGGACATGTTGTGGTTGAAGTTGAACAATTGGAAAAAATCTAGTTGCATCCCATACCTCATTATAATTATGACCCTAAGGATGTCATCATCAATCATTACAAATAAGTTACTTTATAAAAACTTTTTCAACATCAACAAACTTTATATGATTATGTCTTCATTCATGCTTATGATTTTGATCAAGTGAGTGAAAGAGAAAAAATTATGGATGATGATGGGAAGAATAAGGTTCATAATTTCAGGGAAGAAACTTATGGGTTTTATCTTAAACAAATAAGTTTCAATAATTTTATTCCCATATAAAAATTAAATTTATGTAAAAATTTCATGTTCTTATTTAATGGTGTTCTTGCATAAAATTCTTCTATATTGCCATCAGAACAAAATTCCCATGTATCAAAAGTTTTAGTTTCAACTGATTTTTCTTCATTATTGTTATCTTATGTTTTTTCTAGAATAACAGAAAAAAGGAACATAAAGCACTGTCAAGAATCAAGAATCATCCCAAATTATAGGAACTAAATCAATGGAAGAAAAATAAAAAGATATTCATATGAAAAAAATTATGATTATTGATATCAAATCACTTGAAAATATTAATGAACCAAAAATTGGTATGTATATGGATTTTTCTGAGGAAAATGTTGAAAAATAAATGTATGTAGCTATTGAGGTTTTGATTCCTCTTTTCTTGATAATTAATTGTGCTATGTGTTAGCGTATTTACTTCTTTATTATGTTATATTTCATCAAGAAAATACCAAATAAAAAATTTATGAATATCACAAGAACAAGAGACCCAAGATGTAGGCACTCATCCAGATAAAAACCCCTTTCTAGGGGAAAACCTAGTCAAAATTTTCTTCTATAATAGAGCCAAGTAAATGTGAGACAATCCAAGACCTTTTGACCAAGAAAAATACCTCATCCAATCACCAAGTCAGGCCTTCTTTCAAGTAGACAAACTCGGCTTCAGTAAACAATAGTCAACTCCTTCAAAATTGCTTCAATATGAAATTTTGCCCCCCTTTAACTCAAAATTTTTGACATACAGTCATTTTAAAAATTTTGGCCCCTACAAATTTCCCTCAAACTCTAAAAGTATCACATTTTTAAGAGAGAATATGCACCAAAAATTTGATTTTTGTTCTTCCCTTGATTTGTCCTTCTTGTCCTTGACTTCACACTTCTTTTTCTCTTCCTTCACTACATATTGAACATGTTGGTGGATGGATGCCAAATAGGTATAATTCTCCTTATATTTATATTTCTTCCACATGGTCGAAAATAGGGTCGACTTCATCAAGGAAGGAATGACTTGGTGAGGAGGTGAAATATGACTATTTTTACTCAAAATAATTTTTCTTTAGATGACACAAAAGCCCAAGAAGGGTCTAATAAATGTGAAAATGAATATTACGACTCAAGAAAACCATATCAGCCTCTAATGGAGGCTTTGACCTAACACAAAAGTAAAAGGAGAATGAAACCCATGCTTCAAAATAATTTTTATTTTCCTTCTTTTTCAATTTTATAATAAATAGATATTGACAAAGTACAATAGAAATCATGAAGAATGACCATAGTTACATTTTCAACACTCCCTCTTAACTGTGGAGGAATTACTAATTGTAAAAATAGGTACAAGGATGAACTCAAATCGACATGTTCTCAGAATAACATCAACATATGCAATGTTAGAGATCTAGATACCATAATTGTTAAGGTATCCTCCCAACAGGGACTAAGGTGCCATCAAGGAAACTTGACACTATAGGTACCATCAGGCTATAAACCTGGTATCAATCCAACAGGATATAGATACCATCTAGGAATCCATTCTAGGACACCAACCCTCACAGGGATCTAGGTATCATCAAGGTGAAATCACTAAAATGGAGCTACATATCAAGACCAAGATAACCTCCCACTCAGGGATCTAGACATCATCAAGGCCAAACTATAACTGATATCTCAGTACCAACCAAGCCAATATGTCCTCCCAAGTACCATATTAATGTAAGGATATATATCTCAACCAAATCAAAGACATTCACCAATCAAAGCATGCTTCTAAAATATACAAACTTCTTGTTGTCGAGATATTTCATCAACATATCAACTACTTGTTCATCTAAAAAACATATTATAGCTTCATGACCCCATACTGTACAAAACTTATAATATAGTGGTACTTATTACTAATGTGCTTAGTGTTAGCATGGAACACGGGGTCCTTATATATTCCAATGCTACTTTGGTTATCACAATTTTTACTTGTGGGATCCAATGGCCCACCAAACAAATCTGACAGAATCTTCCTTACCCAAACCACTTATTTTCCAATTTCACAAGAAACAACATATTTAGCCTCAACACTACTCAAAGAAAACAAATATCATTTACAACTTATCCAAGAAATAATTGCAGATCCTAGAATAAAACATCCACTAGTATTGTTTCTTCCATTCGTCTCACTGCCTTCTCAATCAAAATCAATGAAACTTGTCAATCAAATTTCCTTTCCATCATACCTTAGGTGGACATGAATAGTACCACACAAATACTTCAAGATATGCTTGTCATCTATCCAATGATCATGACATGGATCTAACTATACTTGACTTATAACATGTACAACATAACATATATCGGGTCTAGTATTCACCAAATACATTAATGATCCAACCAAAGGAAAATAACATGTGGGATCAATGAGGCTAGAATCTAAACTTCTCAAATTTTTTAACTTGGTGATCATTGGAGTTGTCATAGGATTGGACCTCATTATACCAAAATTTTGTGGAATCTTGTTGATATATTTTCCTTAACAAAGATAAATTTCTCCAGGTTTCTTTCAAACATCCAATCCCAAGTAATAATGCATAAGTCCTTGATCTTTCATTTTAAATTTGGCTGCCAACATATTCTTACATTCTTCAATTCTATTCTCCACACCTATTAGGAGTAAATCATCCACATATAATATAATAATGACTATTTTATTATTTACTACTTTGATGTAGAGGTTTGAGTCTGCAGAGCTTTTGAAAAATCCAATTCTTATGACATAGGCATCCTTTCTAGCATATGATGCTTGCTTTAAGACACATATATCCTTATTTAATATGCAGAAATGATATCCCCTGCTATGTATCTCAAAAAATTTTGGATTTTCAATGTACACTTCTTCATTTATGGTTCCATTCAAGAAATTTGTTTGGACATCCATCTGGTGGATGTTCCATTACATAGTAGCTACTAAAGAAATTAGGGATCTAGTCAAAGTGTACCTTGCTATAGGGACAAATGTTTCTTCATAGTCCACACCTTTTTTTTGAGAGAAACTAGTGGGACTCCAAATTAGACATAAATTAAGGCCCATATAAAATTTCCTAGGCACATAGAGGCTATATTAAATATATATTTATACACTTAATATTGGTTATCTAGATTTAATATGTTCTAAGGAAGGTTTAGAGATAGTTTCATATTATGTGCCTAATATTATTTATTTTTGTAGAATATTGTGAGAATAATGGGAAGATTATGAAGACTTGGAGGATGAGATAATCTAGGGAGTTTCTCCCTAATACAGAGTGGAAAAATTTTGGATAATAAATGAACTAAATATCATGAAATTATTGACATATTATGGAGTTTCATCAATTTAGAAAATCTAGGAATGTGTTTCCTATCATTTAATGAATACTCCTAGGGTTGGGAATAGAATCCACTTTTTGAGGGATTTTGGAGGGGAAAGATGACTCCTTTCAAGGATAATGATTCCTCATCACTTTTTATAAGTACCAATTCGAATTAGACTCTATAATCATGTATTTATTAGTCCTCTTGTGGAGAGAACTTGTTGTTTAGAAGCTCCACTTTGATTTCTAACAGGGATGTACTTTGATTGATTCAAATAATCAAGGTGGGTGTCATTTTTAGCCTCTAAAGCTTGGTTACTCCATAGGACTATGATTTTATTTGAGCTTATCCATCACAGGAGCCTCATAGCCCTCTTATACAATTTATTTATTTCCTTTGAATGTCTTTTTCACTTGCATATCTTTTTTCTACATTTTATATTCATGTTTCTTTTGATGTAGGTCGTATTGGTTAAATAATTGAAGTGAGTTTTTTTTTCAGGTTATTTACATAGTCACAAGCATGAATCATCCTTATAACAAATTTGAAAATTCATATTCATAATTTAGCTACTTGGATTGGTTTACTAGTTCACAAATCTAGAATTTCTGGAAGTCCCTTGTGGCAAAATAGTAGTAATTTTCTGCTATTTTTTAGAACGTGTTAATTAGATTCATTTGAGTTTATTATATTGTATTGGGTCATAAAAAAATCAATTTAACAACAAAATTTACCCCATAGAATTTTCACTTTATTATGTTAGGCATTTGGTAAGATAACTAGCTCAATAGTTCTTGAAGTTATGGTTTTTAGAGTAGTAATTTTTCTGCTATTTTTTAGCACATGTTAACAAGGGTATTTTGGAGTGATTCCACTTGAAATAGAGTCCTAGTACATCCTAATTAATAATAATTTTTTTCCAATATCATTTTAATTTGATTTACTTGGGCATTCAAAAAGTTATCTCACTCATGTAGCAAAACAAGGTTTCCTGTAGCAGCTCTTGTAGCACATCTTGTAGCATTCTTGTAGCATGTGTAAAATTGACTAGATCTGCTCCAAAAGCTTGGTTTTTTCCCTTTAGTATTAAATAATGACTCCTAGGCTCCAAAAATATGATTAATTAAGAGCAAAAAATTCATAATCCTTTCCTCTCCTCCATTGCAATTCAACTCTACAGTTATGGTTAGTGGGAAGATTCATGACTTGAAGAACATAATGAGTTTTTTCATGATTACTTTATGAAGCACCTTATGAAATCTATTGAAAAAATCTATCTTGAATGTAGTGACTGAAGAATGATTTCATTTTTTTCATACATCTTAAGTTATGGTTTCCATTTCCAACATTGTTATTTTAATTACATAGACTATGCTTCCTTTTGATGTGCCATTTAAACTTTGAAAATAGGTTAATGTTTAAATTTATACAAATAGGATTAATATTTACATTCATGAAAAGTAGAATAACCTTTCCTTTCTGGAAAATTAACTAATATTTCCTCTCTGCAAAATTAATTAGGTTTCCTTTCTGCAAATAAAGTAACATTTCCATTTCTGCAATTAGTTTAGGCTTAGATTTCATGGCATTCACTTCATTGCATAAGATTAATGAAATAAGGACACATTGCATGCTGCACATATAGTGTCTACACCTCTTAAGTTTGTACAAATCCCAGGTTGATAATTTAAGTTGGTATCCTTCGGAGTTGCAACATTCTTGTTGCAATACTGGTGCTCATCACTTTTTGGCACCATTGTTGGGAGGTGTCAAAGTATGCAATGTTTTCTTCCCTTGTTATTCGCTTATTTTAATTTATACAAAAACAAAAAAATATTTGCATTAAGAATATTTTATTTCAAAAATAGAGAAATGCATTGCATAAGTATTTTCATTCAAATAATAATAATAATAGCAATAATAAATTATTCAATTTCACACCCCCCCACTTGATCACATTGTGTACTAAGATGTAATATTCCAAATAGAAATAAACAATAATACAAAGAAACATAAATAAGCATCTACAACAAATAGAGAGACATCACACAAATAATAAAAAATATGGAGAAACACTGAACCATTTTATTATATAACTAAAATCTAACAATGAGTAAAAAGGTTATTAGAATGATGGAACCTTAGCTTGCACAAGGCAAGCTGGAAATACTCTCAGAAATGCTCAAATAATGGTTGCTCTGTCAAGGACCGTGTATTCTCCAAATGATGTTGTTGCTGCTGCTAGACTGCTACTACTACTGAAATGGAATGGCTCTTTAGGGTTGTTCCTTTTCTCAGAAAAATGTGAAACTCTGGAAATGAGCTCTCCTCCAATAACCCAGAAAATCCCAGAAAGGAATCTCGAAATGGCTGACCCCGGAATTTGACCCTCCTCAGGAAATAATGTTATCCCATTGAAATGCACTGTCCCTGAATGATCCTCTGCAAATGATGACCTCCTCCTGTATCAAAATGAAGAATAGTGAAGGGTTGATCCCTTCACACTATCCTCGGGCTGAAATCCATGATATATCCTCACTCCCGGAACTGCCTCTATAACAAACTGCATCATCCCTCCAAGAGACTGCACTGTCCATGCAAATGTGTAATCCTGGTTGAAGATGCTATGGCCCTCTCTTGCAAAACGATGGATAGAATTCCTCACCTGAGCAGGCACTCGAAATCCCTCGGGGCTAAGGTTGGGATCTCCGCTCGAAGACACCCAGTGTGTTGAACAACAGTTGCAAACTTTGCTCAACAGAAAAAGCATGCTCAGTGTCAAAAGACAGAAAATCAGAGATGCATAATAGAATGAGAGAATGAGGAGCCTCTTCCCCTTTTTATGCTTTGAGAGCCTTGCTCTCATCCAGGCCCCACCAAACTTCGTTATCCCTCTTGGCCCATGCTGTCCCTCTCTCACTATGTTGTCATGGCCCCACATTGCCCACGCTGCCTCTTCCCTCACGCTTCCACTTCACCCTCATGGGCCCCACGTTGTCAAGTAAATATGTGCTCAAGTGAATTTAGGGAATAATTATTTCATAAGTGGAGGCTATGTGTCTCATCACCCACTTTATTAACTGACTTAACATTCGAAAAGAAAAACTGGCCAAAATTAATATTACTAATTAGCTGCTGCTAATTGGGAATATTACAATCCTCCCTACCAAAACGTTTCTTGTCCTCAATCAACTGAAAGGATGGGTGCTGCAAGATTTTCTTACTCAAACAAGTGGCATCCTCATCCGGAAAGTTCCTCCACCTCACAAAGTACTCTCTAACTATCCTACTTCGTAGTTGTCTTTCCCTGGTGTCTATGATGGCTTCTAGCTGCAATAGTGAACACCAATTCACCTCTTCATCTGTAGGTTGAAGGTCCTCTGTTGCAGTCACCTTCTGTCCCAATGCATTTTTTAGGCATGATACATGGAAGATGTTGGGGATCCAGTTACCTGTAGGTCGCTCTAGCTCATATGCAACCTCCCCAATCCTGTGAATCACCCTGTAAGGTCCATAGAAGTGGGGCTTGAGCTTCTGAGCCCCCTTATACTTCAGCGTGGACTGCCAGTATGGCTAAATTCGTAGGTATACCAAGTCCCCTACCTCATACTGTCTCTCAACCCGTCCCCTGTTGGCATACAACTTCTGTTGGTTCTGAGTTGTAGCTAAGTTATCCTCAAGAGCTTGGAGTATATCCTGACTCTCTTGGATCCAGTCCTTGGCCCTGGGGGCCTTGATAGCACCAAAAATCACGTCAGAAAAAGTCACAGCATGGTACCCATATAAAGAATATAATAGAGACATACCAATGGACATGTGAAAAGTGGTGTTGTAGCAGTAATCTCCCAAATGCAACTAGCGTAACCATGCCTTCTCCTGCCTTGTGACATAGTTTTGCAAGTAGCCTTCCAGCCACTTGTTCACTATCTCTGTCTGCCCATCCGTTTGAGGGTGATAACTGGTACTCTGAGTCAACTCTATACCCACCAAATGAAAGAGCTCTCGCCAATAGCCTCCCATGAAATGGCTATCCCAGTCACTAACAATGGTCTTCGGAAGACCATGAAATCTGAAGATATCCCTGAAGAACAACTTTGCTACATGTGTTGTTGTATACCATGCTAATATATCGAAGAAGTGTGTATACTTTGTTAGTCGATAAATGGCCACAAAGATAAAATCCTTGCCCTGCACCATGGGAAACCCAGTGATGAATTCCATCGAAATGCTCTCCCATTTCCCCTCTGGAATGGGAAATGGCTATAGTAATCCTGTTGGATGGCTCATCTCTCCTTTGTTCCGCTGACACCACTCACACTCCTTGACATGCCAGAGTATGTCCTCCCTGAGGCCTCTCCATGATGGCCCTATAGGTCTTGGTGAACCCCTGGTGGCCTGATAATGGCGAGTCATGTGAAGCACACAGTACCTTCTTCTTGAGTTGAGAGCTCCTAGTCAAGAAGATCTTGTCCCTGAAGTATATCACCTCATCCATCACCATGTACCTGTCATCTATGATCTGACCATCCAGTATCTCATAGGAAAAATGGTCCTTGGAGTACTCCACCAGTAACTGAGCTCTCCAGTCTGTGTCTAGGCTCATCAGAGACAACACTACCGATTTGCGTGATAGAGCATCGGCCACCACATTTTTCTTCCCTTTGACATACTCAATTCCAAAGTCATGTGCCTGGATCATTCTGACCCACTTCTGTTGCCTCTCCTGAAACTGCTTCTCCTCTAAGAAGAACCAGAGGCTATTGTGGTCAATCCTCACCTTGAACCTGTTCGCCACCAAGTAATGCCGAAACTTGGCCAGTGCGTGCATGATAGCCATCATTTCCTTGTTGTATATGGGATAAATGTCTCATGTAGCAATAGATTCCTACTCTCAAAAGCTATGGGGTGGTCCCCTTGCATCAAGACCCCGCCCACCCCCTCTCCTGATTAATCACACTCCAAGACAAAGGGCTACATGAAGTCTGGCAAAACCATAACTGGATAGCTACTGTTCACCTCCTTGAGCCTGTCAAAGGTCCTGTGCGTTGTGTCTGTCCAACTGAATGCCACCTTTTTGGTAAGATTTGTGAGGGGTGCAGCAAGTTGGGAAAACCCCTTGACGAACTTATGGTAGTAGGTGCAGATGCCTACGAACCCCCAGAGCTCAGTCATGTTCCTTGATTCTGGCCAATCCTAAATGGCCTAGATCTTCTCTTCGTGGACTCTCACTCCATCCACCCCAATGATATGCCCCAAATAGAGCATCTCTGGCAGCCCAAATTCACATTTGTAGAGCTTAGCATAAAAATATTGCTCCTCCAAAATGCGCAATACAACCTCAATGTGTTGTAGGTGCTCCTCCCATGTCTAGTTGTATATTAAGATATCTTCAAAGTATACTAGCAAAAACTTCCTTGATTTCCCACAAAAGATGTGTTTCATGCAAGACTAGAAGGTGGTCGATGCATTGGTTAGCCCGAAGGGCATCACCAAAAACTCAAAATGGTCATAGTGACATCGAAAGGCCGTCTTGGGGACATCCTGGTCCCTCACTCAGATATGACGGTAGCCCAGCCTCAGATCAATCTTCGATAAGAACTTCAACCCCCTCATCTCATCCATCATCTCATCAATCCGCAGGATGGGGTATCAGTTCTTCATGGTTTTCTTGTTAAGAGCCCGATAATCAATGCACATCCTCAGTGTGCCATCCTTCTTCTTCACCAGTACAATAGAAGAAGCAAATGGGCGAGTGCTGGATCAGATGTGTCCCAGGGCTAAGAGCTCATGAATAGCTCTCTCAATCTCATCCCTGTAGGATTTGGGGTGCTTATAGGGTGTATTAATCATGGCCTGAATGCCCTTCTTAAGCTCAACGGTGTGCTCAAACCCTTGATCTGGTGGTTGCCTTAGTGATCTATCCCAAAAAATTGTAGCATATCTGTCCAAAATCGACTGCACATATGGGTGAAATGCTTGTCACGTAGCTCCTTCCTTTGAAATACATAGCTCCACTACCCAATATATATCTCCCTTCTAGAAGTATGCCTCCATCTGGTGTGCTGAAACTTTCTACGGGGGATAAGTGTGCATCCCTCAGATCATATCATGCTTCCCGCCCTTCTTGTCTATCTACTCCATCTCCAGAGTCTCCTAGTCCATAGTGACCTTCCCCAATGTGATCAACCACTGCACTCCCAGTATCAATTTGGTGTCCTGAATGTCCACCACAAAGAAATGATCTGTCAGAGTGTAAGTCCCCATGGTCACTACCAACGCTGGTACATATCTGGCACACTGCATAGTTCTGGAAACTGTTACTAGTACTGAAAATCCATCAAAGCTCTCTTTAGGTATGCCCCTTCACTCTACAAACTTTGCATCGATAAATTTGTGGGTGGCCCCACTGTCAAATAATATTGAAACATGTTGTCCCTGAACGGTGCCCCGGACACACAGTGTCAAATACTTGGGAACCCCTCACAAAGAAGAAAGGACTCCCCGAGTAGGTGCAAACGATGCCCTTCCTGCTCTTGGGGGTGGAGGTGGTGGATGATCCCCTCTATGTACTACAGTTCTACCTCCTACCTCTATCTCCTCCTATGCATCTTCTTCCCCGTCACTATCAGAGAAGATCTCTATGTAGTGTGCCTTCCCTGTGGCAGATCTATGTCCCGACGCAAATGGCTTCTGGCATGTGAAGCATAGCTTCCTCTGTCTCAAATATCTCCATGTGTTATCATCCAAAGGCCACCGGCCTTGGTTCCCCTAGGAGTTGGAACCCTTGTGTCCTTCCCCTTCGACTGAAATGCCGGTCTTTGGGGGAAATGAGCTCTGGTCCTGGGTAGAGCATCCTACAAATCCCTGGTCCTCCCAAATGCATCATGAAGTGTAGCAGGCCTCGTGGATCTAAATAATCCATGCATAGGTTCTTCCAACCCATCAATAAACATGTATATCCTCCTGGACGAGGACAAGTTGGGCACCATCACCGAAAGCCTCAAGAACTCATAAATGTAGGTTTTCGGGTTCTCGGTCTACTTGAGCTTGGTCAACTCAACAAAGTGCTCTTCCGGATCCCTCCGGTCAAACCACTCTACCAGTCGCCATGTAAAATCAACATACGTTGTCACTACTGAGTGACACAATGTGGCCATCCTGTGGAACCACCAATCGTGGGCTTCTCCCTCAAGGTGCAGTGTTGCCACCTTGATGGCCTCTCCCTCTACCATCTGATTGAAATGGAAATAAATATTTAGCTTCTCTGCCCAAGCCTTTTCTGAAAAGTTTTAGGACCTGTCAAATGTTGGCAAGGAAAACCTACCCACTGTACGATATACATCCCCATCCTGTGTGTATCTACCCCCTCTGTTCTAGTCACGGGGTCGGTTGTCCTTCTTGAGTTGAAAAAAATCATGGAAAGTGAGAGCTTCACCGAGCTCCCGCCCATAGGACTGATACTAGGCAAAATAAACCCCCATATGAACTGGCTCTAGTTCCTGAGGTGCTCTCTTTCTAGTTCCTATGGTAAAAAATGTGGGCATCATGGAACGTGGGGGAGTGAGTGACACAACCTCATCTGTTGTGAGCTGCTCTTGCAAATGGTGGGAAGTGCCAGACCCTTTTCTAATATGAAAACCCCTTGGGTTTTCACATTGTCCCTGGTCTATGGTAAAATTCTACCCCATCTCTTCGATCCTCCTCAATAGCTCTTGCAAATACTTTAGGAGGGGTTTCCAAAACTCCCTCCCTTCATCTTTCTCCTCTGCCATTGGTTCCTCCTCCTCTGCATCCACTACTGGAACGTAGTCCCCTTCTCCAAAAGTGGTCTCAAGTCTCCACTCTTGTTCCTTGTACTTCCCTCTCCAGTAAGTGATATATGGTTTTCCTGTTGGTGTCATAGACTAATATTCTCCACAGTTTGAGCCAATTCTATGAGCTCTTATACCACTGTAACATTCCAAATAAAAATAAACAGTAATACCAAGAAGCATAAACAAGCATCTATAGAAAATAGAGAGACATTACACAAATGATGCAAAATATGGAGAAATGATGAGCCATTTTATTATATAACTGAAATATAACAATGAGTACAAAGGTGATCATAATGATGGCACCTTGGCTTGCACAAGGAAAGCTAGAAATACTCTAAAAAATTCTCAAAGAATGGTTGCTCTATCAAGGACTTTGTATTCTCCAAATGTTGCTGCTGTTGTTGCTGCCAGACTGCTGCTGCTACTAAAATGGAATGGCTCTTTGGGATTGTTCCCCTTCTTAGAAAAATGTGAAACTCTGGAAATGAGCTCTCCTCCAATAACCCAAAAAAGCCAATAAAGGAATCTCAGAATGCCTGACCCCAGAATTTGACCTCCCTTGGGAAATAACGCTATCCCAGTGAAATACGATGGCTCCGAATTATCCTTTGCAAATGATGGTCTCCTCATGTATCGAAATGATGAATAGTGAAGGGTTTTTCCCTTCACACTATCCTCGGGCTGAAATCCCTGATATATCCTCACTCCCAGAACTACCTCTACCACAAACTGTTTGATCCCTCCAAGAGACTGTGTTGTCCAAGAAAATGTGAAATCTTGGTTGAAGATGATATGCCCCCCTCCTGCAAAATGATGGATAGAACTCCTCATTCGAGCAGGCACTCGAAGTCCCCTAGGGCTAAGGTTGGGATCTCCACTTGGAGACACCCGGTGTGCTGAACAACACTTGTAGACTTCGCTCACCAACAAAAGCATGCTCAATGTCACAAGACTGAAATCAGAGATCCATAATAGAATGAGAGAATGAGGAGACTCTTCCCCTTTTTATGCTTTCAAAGCCTTGCTCTCATCCGGGCCCCACCAAACTACGTTATCCCTCTTGTCCCACGTTGTCCCTCTCTCACTGCATTGTGATGGGCCCACACTGCCCACGCTGCCTCTTCCCTCACGCTGCCACTTCACCCTCACGGGCCCCAACCTGTCAAGTAAATATTTGCTCAAGTGACTTTAAGGAATAATTATTTCCTAAGTGTAGGCTATGTGTCTCATCACCCACTTTATTAATTGACTTAACATTCGAAAAGAAAAACTAGCCAAAATTAATATTACCAATTAGTTGTTGCTAATTGGGAATATTACATAAGATCCACATCACCATCCACGTTTTCAGGTAGAATAAGAGGAGATGATGACAATGAGGAATATCCTCTTTGATTTCCCATTCAATATACTGATATCAGTGTCCTTATGAATAGCATCCCTCCATCTTTCCTTCCCAACTTCCATGGTATGAGGTCAAAGGATCCGGAAACCTTCCTCATTGAATTTGAAATCTTTTTAAGGAATTATGGTTACTTGTTAAATACACAAACATTGATATTTTTTTTAGAAACATTGAAGGATATAAATCTTAAATGGTTCACGATTTTAGGGACTAATTAAATGAGATCATGGAATGATATGAGAAATATATTTCTAGAAAAATATAAAGGTCATGATCTTAAATAAAAAATAATTAGAATGACTCAAAAACAAGATGATATCCTTGAGTATCTAATAGAGAGATTCATGTATAATGTTAAGAGGGAAAAATTACATAATTCAGGATTTGACACACTAAAAAACCTCTTACTTAAAATGATTAGGGATGAGTGGATTGATCTCCTTGATCATGAGTAGAGGTGATGTATATCAATTATCATTTCAAGAAATTTGTGAAACATGAAAGCTGTTTGGTTGCAAAATGGGGATGTATTTGCTAGTAAGTTCATTAGCGTTATCCTTAATTCTTATCCTTTTCATGTCCTAATGCACTAATCTATTAAAGAATTATGGTAAGAAATGAGGAATTATTGCAGTTATGAATTAACTAACGTTTACCCTTCTTCATGCAGGAAATTGGAAAAGGAACGATTGTTGTTCCTTGCTGTTGGCACAACCAAATCTGACAAGCTAAGAAAGGAATGAGTCGGTTGTGGACAAGGCTAAGAACGAATCAAAGGGATCAGCGCAGAAGTCTTAAAGTTAGAAATTGCTTGCGAATCATTCCTATTTACTTTCTCCTCTTTCTGGTTATAAAAGGAAACGAATATAGGAAGAAAGCGGAATTGTTGTTACTTTTCAATTTGTAAACTTAATTACAGACTTCATCATTGGAAAGTGCAATTACATTGTAATGCTAATTATTTTAATGATTAATTGAAGTTGTTGTGTTCATTCTCATCATCTAAAGTAGCTTAGCAGTGCCTGCTGGTGGCTAAGGGCCCGGCCCCTAGTAGCGTTAACTACTTCTCTGTGTTATATTCCCGACCTTTGTAGCGTGTGATTGATTTGGTAATTTCTTGCTACCGTGAGTTCATTTCATTGGCTATTTATCATCTTACTGTATTGATATCTTATGCATTCTATTTATGATTTATTTCGTTATCATTTGAGCTGAATCTTGTTCCTTACAGTGTCAGTTATTTGAGACAACATATTGTATTGCTTAAATCATCTGTAAGATTTTAATTATCGCTATTAGACTCTCGGAAGTGATATCATTTTTGTCTTAATTTCTTTGCAGAAAGTTAATATAATTTAGAATTGAATCAGCTAAGTAGGAGTGAGTTATTGTTACTGTGCTCCCAGCTGATGATGCCATTCTTGGATTGTTGTAAGATTTGAATTCCATAGCAGATTGCACTTTGATATTTCCTTTAATGATCGCAACTGGAGTTATTAGATGATTATATTCATTCTTGAGATGAAGATCTGTACTACAAGTTAGGAAATATTACTCTTTGCATTAATAGCATCCACACACTATGTACACTCTTGAAACATAAGGACTTGCCCGGATTGATGATTCATGTGAGATAATTAGGAGTTTTAAAAGCACCTTCTATCACTCAAAATTTTGGCGTTGTTGTTGGGGAGAGTGTAGCCATTTACAGAGAGTAAATTGATGTTTTCTCTGCTGGGGAAGAATTTTGTATTAAAAATGGAAGGTAAGAACCTGCGTAACGAACGAGTAACATGCTCACTCGTCCGCCTGCTTTCTAGCAGAATTGTGTAGGAGTTTAAGATAGGAATGAATGTTTGTATTTTTGCATGAATGACTAAGAAACCTGATCAAGACAAAATTCTTCCTTCTAAACCTGAAAAACCTAAGGGATCAGTGACCCTTGGGCGATCAACTTTTATTGACGAAATCTTAAGAAAAGTTGAGTCTCAGTCATCAGTAGGACCCTGAATTATTGCTGCCAAACGTTCTATTGACTTCCTTCAAACTGTAGAATCACCATCTGTAGCTAACATTGAGATTCGTAGTAAAACTAAGGGGACTGAACAGAGTTTTCAGGATACTGAAAAGATACAAGCCTACCCTTCACAAGAAGGAAACTCTTGCAACCTCCGTGAAGGAGAAGGAGAAACAGGTAAGCCCGGAATCAAATTACCAGAACCTAGATCTCCGGAAATAGTGACTGAAAAAAGAACACCCAGTCTTCCAGATCAGGGTAGTGCTGTTAAAAATTTTCCAACTTCTGGTAGGCATCCTAGGAAGAACTCTCCACCTCCAGAGATCCCTAAAGGATATTGGAAATTTTTTGACCAAATGGCTCATAACCAACAAGCTCAAACTTCTACATTTCAATATCCTATCATTGACACAGCTGCCAATGCTCCCATGAAGGCTATCCCATTACAAGACATTCCTACCTTTCATGGGCTAACTTCAGAAGATCCCGATGCATTTCTTTTTGAATTTGATGTCCTATGCAGAGGTTATGATTACACTAATGACCCCCAAAAACTGAAGCTATTCCCCTCTACTTTGAAGGGAGCAGCTCTACGTTGGTTCATGGGACTCGGTGCAGGCACCATTAATGATTGGGACTAAATGAAAACATCTTTCCTTAAAAAATACCAAGATTATTGCCGAACGAGGGAACTAAAAGATGAAATCTTTCAAATGGTAGCCAAGCCTAGTGAGACTTTGGAAGAATATGTAGAATGTTTTCAATATAATATGCAAAGATATCCTTACACAAATCTACCTGATAATGTTCTAAAAACCACAATGATGAGGGGTATGAAAGATCAATGGGTAGAGACACTAAATATAATGGGCAAAGGTGATATTTATCAAGAGAATTATAATGATATTATGGATTTGTGCATTAAGTGTTCGAGGGGCAGTGCAAGGCTGAAACCAATTGGATGTGATACAAACCTTAGAGATAGAAAAGCTACAGGAGAAGGCATTACACGAAGTGAAATTGGCAATCTGTTGGAGGATTTCAAGACCGATATCCTACAGACTCTAACAACACAATTGGATGTCATGCAAGCTAAGCAAAAGCAGGCTATGGAAGAACAAAACTTTGCTATTTTTTATCCATGTTGTAGACAAAAGCACGAGCATAAAGAATGCCCTATTGATGTGGTAAGATCATGCGCCATATGCACTAAAGAGCACGCCTCAAAAAGTTGCCCATCACTCCTAGGATTAAAAGCAGTTTTCAAGGAAGCAGAAGAAGAAGTGGAACCAATATATCATTTGAATCAATGTCGTCAATGGCAAGCACACCAGACATGTATGCCCACTGATCCATATTCATTTTTTCCTCTCTCGCAACATAATTTTCAGCAATATTTAGGGGCAGCATGGCAAAATTAGTCACCCTTTTTACCATCTCAAGCATTTTTTATGCCACCTTGGCCTAATCAGTCAAATTCAAATAATAATAGTTGGCCAAATTTCCCGTACCCACCACAATTCTGGCATAAAAACCCTTATTCTTCCCAATGGTCCCCTTCCACTTCTGAAAATCAGAATTGGCAAAGAGCTATAAACCAGCCCATGGGAATAGTCCCTCTGCCTCAACCAACTTTACCAGCACCTTATATGTTGCGGCAAAATCCTCAATCTAATATACGACTGTAACTCCCATCTCAACCCAACCCAAACCCAAATAACAGACCAATTCAGTCAATACAAATCATTGAAGGTCTAGACCCTAAAAATGAGGTGAAAGAATGTAATAAACTTAAGTTGAGATCTAGACGTATAATCACTCTAGATAAGGATAAAGACTTGCAACCTGAAGAACCTCGCACAAATGAGCCTTTGACTGTAGATGATCAACAAATAAAATAAGGGGAAGATATAGTCAGACAAAAAAATCTTGAACAAATCATATCCACTTCCCCCCAATTCCCAAAAAGATTGTTGATACCATGCCCAATTGAATCTCCTAATTTTGATCTTCTAGGAGAATTGAAAAATATTTTTATAAAAATCCCTCTCCTCGAGGCTATCCAGGACATTCCAATATATGCCAAAACTATCAAAAAATTGTGTATAAAGAACCCTATGAGGAAAAAAAAAAAAATCCTACGGTCCATGTTGTTGTAACTTTGTCTCATTTGTTATTAGGAAAAGAAACCCCTGTAAAATATGAAGATCCTGGAAACCCCATTGTCACAGTTCAGATAAATGGCTGTTCTTTTCCCAATGCTTTAGTTGACCTAGGAGCGGCCATTAATATTCTCATAACTACAACTTGCAACATTCTTGGAATCACAAGCTTGGAACCAACAACTACCTTACTGGAGCTAGCTGATCGATCAGTCATCAGACCAGAGGGAAGATTACAAGATGTGATGGTCTCTGTAGACACTTGGGAATATCTAGCAGATTTCTTAATTATTAATCCTAGGAACCAGCTAGATGGACACCCTTTAATATTAGGAAGGCCTTGGCTAGCGACTACTGATGCTTATATCAGTTGTCGAACAAGCATCATGACTATAACTAGGGGGAATGATGTGAAAAATTTAGCTTTATACCCTTCTGCTCAGCTAAGCCTAACTATTATCAAAACCAGGAAACAACCTGCAACATATTTCATGGAAAACATTCGCTCACCATTAACTGTGGTAGATGCTCTTGAATTTAAAAACCAAACTGAAGATGATATTATTAATACTTTTATCAATCATCCTACCACAGCATTAAGTTTGAAATGCTACATGATTGAAGCAATCCTTGACAATGAAATCAAAGAATATCCCTTGAAAGAAATCAATGACCAAACAATACCCACAACTATTGTTTATAATAGAAAACCTATCGAAATCAAGCCAGGGAAAACTCTAAACATTAACAGTAATCTGAGTGATGACCAACAGCGAAAACATACTCAAGTTCTTAGGAAAAACAACGAAGGTTTTGCTTGGGACTACTCAAATATGAAGGGGATTGATCCTCAGCTATGCATGCACCATATTTACACTGAAAAAGACACTAAAACCATTCAACAACCTCAGTGTATATTAAACCCTCACTTAAAAGACATCGTTAAAGAAGAACTTCAAAAACTGTTAGATGTCAATTTTATCTATCCTATATCTGACAGTAACTGGGTTTATCCATTAGTTGTGGTTCCCAAAAAGAATGGGAACTGGTGAATATGCATTGACTATAGAGAACTTAACAAAGCCGCGCAAAAAGACCACTTTCCCCTTCCATTTATTGATCAGGTCCTAGATACACTTGTAGGGAAGAAATTTTTCTCTTTCTTGGATGGCTTTAGTGGAGAAAATCAAATCCAGATTGCTCCTGAGGACTAGGATAAGACCACCTTTACTTGTCCTTGGGGAACATTTGGCTATAGGGTATCACCTTTTGGATTATGTAATGCACCTACCACATTCCAAAGAGCAATACTCAGTATTTTTTCAGACTTGATAAATGAAGGATTGGAAGTATATATGGATGATTTCACACCCTATGGAGATGACTTTGAATAGGCATTGCAAACATTGGAAAAAGTTCTCGAACGGTGTATTGCTACCAGCCTATGATTAAATCATGAAAAGTGCCATATGACGATGACAGAAGGCCTGATCTTTGGTCATTACATTTCGCCAGCTGGAATCCAGGTAGATCCGGCAAAGATACAGGTAATTCTTTTTCTAGCTACTCCCTGCACTCAGACAGAGGTACATATTTTTCTGGGATTTGTTGGATATTATCGTAGATTTATCAAGAATTTTTCACATATTGTTGCACCATTATATGCCTTAACAGGAAACACTGATTTCATATGGACTGAAAAATGTGATATTGCCTTTACAGATTTGAAACATCTAGTATCAACAACACCAGTTCTATGAGGACAAAACTAGGATATACCATTCCAGATTTCATCTGATGCATTAGACACAGCCATTGGGGAAGTTCTTGGCCAAGAAGAAGAAAAGAAACCCTATGCTATATATTACATTACCAAAAAATTAACCCCTACTAAGTTGAATTACACAGTAACAGAGAAGGAGTTTTTAGCTGTTATTTATGCTATTAACAAATTCATACACTATATAACTAGATACTCTGTAATTTTGTATACGGATCACTCTGATATTAAATACTTAGCTAATAAACCTATTACAAATCGAAGAGTGACATTTTGGTTGCTTCTGTTGTAGGAATTTGACATAAATATCAAGGATTGACCAGGGAAGGAGAACCTTGTGGCTGATTTCCTCTCCCGAGTGCCAAGAACAGATAAGGCAATAGCAGTAGAAGATCAGTTTCCAAACGAGCACCTCTTTGTTGTCACCGTAAAAACACCATGGTATGTAGATGTGGCAAATTTTTTAGCAGTGGGGAGACTACCTAAACATCTGACACCCAGAGAAAGGAAATCTATAATACAGTGCAGCACTCCATTCTCGTGGATTGGAGGATATCTTTTTCATACAAGGGTTGATACACACATCTGTAGGTGTATCAAGGAGGATGAAATTTATGACATATTAAAAGCCTGCCACAATGGACCGTGAGGTGGAAATTTTGCAGACTGCAGAACTGAACATAAGATTTTACAAATGGGCTACTATTGGCCCACGATCTTTAAAGATGCTAAGAAATTTGTTCAGGCCTATGATAGCTACCAACAGATGGGCCACCCTGGCCAATCTGATGAGATGCCCCTGCATCCACAACTAGTTACAAAACCTTTTGAGCGTTGGGCACTAGATTTTGTTGGGCCAATCAACCCATCATCTAACCAAAAATCATATATACTAGTTGCAACAGAATATGTAACGAAATGGGTGGAATCGGTCGCATTACCTAGAGCCACAGAAGACACCGTGATACATTTTCTTTTTGAAATCTTTGTACGGTAGGGATTACCCAGAGAAGTAATCACTGATGGAGGGCCACAATTTTTGGGCCACAAGATTACTGCCACACTGAAAAATCATCATGTTATTCACAGAGTTACCTCTCCATATCACCCGCAAGAAAACAGGCAGGTAGAAAGCACCAACAAATTAATTGAAGCTATCCTAACAAAGACGGTCTCCTCACACAGAAGAGATTGGGCTACTCGACTGCCAGAAGCCTTGTGGGAATATCGTACAACTTGGAGGAATACAACTGGATACTCACCATATTAACTGGTATTTGGTAAGGAACCTATTTTTCCCATAGAATTTGAGATACAAATGCTAAGGATAGCCCAGGAAGTGGGAGTGGATTTAACGGAAGCCCAGATGAATAGATTACAACAAATAAATGAATTAGATGAGATTTGGCTATCAGCTCTTCAGCATACTGCACTGATCCAACAACAAAGAGCGAAATGGCATGATGCCCTCATCAAGAAGAAGACCTTCCATGAAGGTGACTGGGCACTCTTATATGATTCCAGGTTCCAAGACTTCCCAGGAAAACTCTAGACCAAATGGTTAGGCCCCTATGAGATATAAGAGGTGCATGATAATGGCACCCTTACATTAACCACCATCGATGGGTCTGGCCATTATTTTAAAGAAAATGGACATCGAGTACGCCTCTATCACAAACCGCTTACAAGGGAATCCTATTGCCAGCAGGTACGGGAAGATTCTACAATAAAAATTCTTGTTGAGGAGGGAAATCCTTCCACAACATCAGTTCAATGAAGGAATATACTTTTTTTTCAAACCTGTACATAAGATTACCTTTATATTCTTGATTGGATATGATTGCTTATCAGTTTTCTTTGTTGTTCCCTACAGGGAACAACTACTGTTCCCTATAAGGAATAGCAATTTTTGTGTGTATTTTTATTTGTTGTTCCCTACAGGGAACAGCTCTTGTTCCCTATAAGGAACAACAATTTTTTGTGTATTTTTCTTTGTTGTTCCCTACAGGGAACAGCTGCTGTTCCCTATAAGGAACAACAATTTTTTCTATGTATTTTTCTTTGTTTTTCCCTACAGGGAACAACTTCTATTCCCCATAAGGAACAACAATTTTTTGTGTGTATTTTTCTTTACTGTTCCCTACAGGGAACAGTTGTTGTTCCCTATAAGGAACAACAATTTTTTGTGTGTATTTTTCTTTTCTGTTCCCTACAGGGAAGAGCTGTTGTTCCCTATAAGGAACAACAATTTTTGTGTGTATTTTTCTTTGCTATTCCCTATAGGGAACAACTGTTGTTCCCTATAAGGAACAACAATTTTTTTGTGCACTTTGTTTGCTATTCCCTACAGGGAACAACTATTGTTCCCTCTAAGGAAAATAAAAATTTTTGTGTGAATTTTGTTTTGCTATTCCATATAGGGAACAAATGTTGTTCCCTCTATGGAACAACAATTTTTTTGAGGATAGCTTTCTTTGTTGTTCCTTATAGGGAACAATTGTTGTTCCCTTTAAGGAACAACATTTCAGTGTGAATGTTTCTTTTACTATTTTCTTTCGAAAAACAGCACTTTGTAAATATTTTTAAAATAACATCATATTTCTACCAGATTCATCTCTAAACCACCGCAGTTTCACTTTGGATAATCCTTTTAATGACATGAAAAGTACAATATATATGGATGTATAGTGGAACAGGAAAATACTGTGAATATTATCATTTTTAACAAGATTGCTTTGTGATGATCCATAAAAAGAAAAAGACACAATTATCTATCTCACTTTACTGTCCTCATTTCCACTATAAATCAAACTAATTGATTATCTGTATCATGCTGGTTCTCCCTTGTTAGTATAACTCTCTCTATATATTATTAATAATATTATGGATATATTCTTATTTTATATTGATATGTCAAACTTCTTCCGCCATCCCTACTCTTAAGGAGTGATGAGCCACCCTCTATGTATAAAATGGGGATTAAAAAATAAATAAACAATATAAAATAAAAGGAGATAAAAAAATATATCTATATTTACTAATGATTTTATGATTTTTTTTTCCACAGATGGAGGATAGGGGGTCTCATCACGAGCCAGCCTACCATGATCATAAGGAAGAAGCGAAGTGGCATTCCCACTATGGCCACCACACCAGGGATATAATCCAATGGATGCATAAACAAACGAAGTCCTTGGAAATAGGAGGTCTCATCACAAGCCGACCTGACCACTCTCCCTACTTCCCAGTGAATGGAAATGTGTTCAACTGGTCACCAAGCGAGCACATTGGTCTCTACTATGGAACATCATAAGACATTTCCCCAGCTATACATAGAGGACCATGGTTCTCAAGGTTAATAAGCAACTTTGTCGAGGCTATGGACGCCTGCGGGTAGCAGAAGCTTTGATGATGGTATTGAAGCTTTATTTTACATCAATAATTATTATAATACCCTCTTCTTATAATTTTTTCTATGGAGAAATTATAGTCCTAAATACCCCATTGAACCTATATGCATGAATATTTTTAAAGTCAATCACAATGATGTAAGTGGAATAATGGCACTAAAAGTATTATTTCTTGTGTTTTTTCATGTTGTTCCCTTTTTCTTTATTATATATATCACATCACGGCAGGTTATTACTTATTTATGATTCATGGTACAAACCTTGATTTCACTCCTCCAATACTCTTTATGACCTTGTCATTAATGCACGCACCTTACCAATCCATTACTCCTGTACCTTGCCACCAACGCCTTACCCTTTTCATTTCATACGGTCGAGGACGACCTATAATTTTGAAGGGAGGTGGGGACCCCAGTGTACTTATGAATGCACTGTCGTGCTCTCATTTGATTGTGTCGAATAATACGACATTCCATGATTGCAGCACATACGGTATAATAACAGCCCCAATAATGGTATTGATACTTATAAAACTTCACATAACCATTTGCTGTTCCATTACTCGGCTTGGTGCGTCATTGTGTTTTGTTGTTCCACTTATCATTTGCAGAGTTATAACATTATGGGAGGAAGAGCAGTGCGTAGAGAACCATTGATATTGGCTATTTCTGATGCAGCCAGGGCAATATTAGCTTAGGCTGGGTGGATAATGTTCTTTACAAGATTTCAACCACCCAGCGAGGAAATTTCCATCGAGTCCTTAAAAAATTATAGAATGGACATTCTGTGGTAAGGGGAAGGAAAATCGCAGTATCAGACGTGGTAATAGCAGAAGCATGCAGGTTACCAGCAGAGGGACCTGTGTGGTCTGGCAAGCGGTTGAAGCTGCAGGACGCTATCGAAGTGACCAGAGATGAAGGACAAGAGCTGGTCAAAAAAGGGCAAGGGTGTTTGGCCATCCTCTCTTGGAGAACCATGGGTAGAGCTAGCAAGAATCGTGCAAAACTACATTACATGCGACAGGCGAAAAGATGTGGTAAGGCCGTGTCAACTAAAACTTTTAGTAGTTCTAAAACAAAAATGCTCTATTAATTTACCTGCATTATTGAACTCTTTATTGCATGACACTGCTATGAGTCTAAGACAGTACCAACATGTAGAATCTATGCTAAGCCACCACTATTTGATCAGGCTAGTAGTCAGCCATAACCTTACCGAGTAGCAATCAAACTAGGATGATTTACTATCAGCTCCTGAAGGAGGTTTAGCCCCGCCTGCACCTAACCAGGTTCGAAAAAGGAAAAGGAATCCCCTTTCAAGGGATATACCTCAAGAGCACAGACAGTCCGCAAGGCTAAGGTCGAGGACAGGAATGGCCAAAAACTCTCAAGATAATATCATCCCTCAAAATCGTAGACGGTTTGCAAGGTTGAGGTCAGGAGTAGGAGTGGCCAAAAAACCTCAAGGCAGTACCAGTCAACCTATAGATTTATCTAGCCCGGTAAGATAACAATGCCTGCAGCGAGAATCACAAGACTAGGGTATTCCTGAATCAAACCATGAAAAAGAAGCATAGCATTCAGACAATCAGGGCAATGAATCAGGACTCCCCTCAACACCAAGCATGGGCCTCCAAGGTGATTTGTTGAATGATTTCGACCTTGCCCAAGTCCTGGCCAATATGAGTAACTACATACAGGCTGAAAGCCCACTTAATTTTAATGAAGAAGCAATCCAATCTCTTTAGAATGCTGGCAACACCGAATGTCCATCTCCCTTGAGAGATGCAAGCCATGAAGCAGAAGCTGATGTAGAGACCATACGGGAAGAAGAGACCCAATCTGGGGAGACACTTCCAGTGGAAAATAGCCAGGTGGGCCTAAACACAGAAAGGCCAAGGAGAAGAAGTAGAGACAGAAATGCTTCAGGAAATCGATACTCAATCGGGAGACACAGTTCTGTTAGGACAGAGCCAGGAGGAGCTACCAGGCTCTTTAAAGCTAGAAAATATTAAATGAGACTGTCAACAGAATAGTGGTTCCTCCGAAAAACTATAGAGCCAAATTGAAAAATCTTAAGAAGGAATGATAGAGGCTGCGCAAAACAATAAAGAGGCTCAAAAGTAAAATAAAGGAAAATACAGTGGGGAAGTTCCCAGATAAAACTCCGGAGACAGCAAACGCATCTCACACAGAGCCCATATCCACTCAACCAGTCATCGTTAAAGAAGGACAACATCAAACTGAGCCCATACAACCAGTCATATTTAAAGATGATCAGCATGAAACTTTTGGAGATGCAGCTACTTAGACAGAGGAAGTACCATTCCATAGTATGGGCACTCTGACAAGCACACCAGCTAAAGACAATACGACACACAATGATCCCACTATTCTGAATCTCCAGGAAGAAATAGCACAGGCTCGAATCACGATAGAACGGCTTGAACAAGAAACTGTTCCCCAATAAAAGTATCAAGTGTTGCAGAAGTAGTTTCGGGAGATGAACGAGACAAAGAATGAGAACTTTGACAAATACAAAAAGGCAGAAGAGAAAATAGAAAAAATAAAGCTCAGATTGGGTAAGGTCCTAGCCCGGACAGACACCATCTACTCCTTATACGCAGACGTCTTGGCGTGCAGGGCTCCCACCACTAATTACGCCTTGTTTCTGCTAGAATGATACTTGTTGTTAAAAATCAAAGCCGTAAGAGATGGACGACCAATTGAGTTGAACACGGTTGAAGATTTTATACGTTGTTGCAAACTGTATGGTGTAAAGGTTCAAAGATTTCTTTGCAAATTTTATTTGCATAATCTTGTATTAACAGATGAAGTGGAAAACAACCCCAACTCTTTCGTGGGAGACATTCAGTTTCAGGCCTTTATTTCGTTTGTAGTTAATCAAATTAAATGGTTCAAAGCTCATAATGCCTTCCAAAAACAAGAGCATGGATTGGATCTTATTGTGAGAAGTGAACCCAAGCATCCTTTGCAGATTCTTGCTAACCAAAAGACTCTATTGAAAAGGGAAGGAGTAATTCAAGTCTTAGGACCTATTCATAAAGGAATTGTACATAATGGAGTGTCATATTTTCAATCTATTCGAGAAAGTTCTATGATTGCATCCAAGCTTAGGTGGGTGGTCTCTGTTGGTAGTGTGCAAGATAGAGAGCCATTTCATTATAGAAATTTTAAATCAGCTGCATCCTGTTTTATCACCTATAGCAACCTCATTTTAAGAGAATGACCTTATTGGTTAGGCTGTCGGTTTCGTAGCCCTATCATCTGGTATCCTCCCGAAGGTTACCGAGCCACCTATGAATTACTTGAAGGAGAGGAAAGGACCGCTTTTGCACTATTAGCTCAACATCATGGTTTTAGACCAATTTTTTATTTCCCTTCTCCAGCTTACTCTTTAATTGCACTCCATCAGAATTACTTATTTTCATGAGGACATGAAATAGAGTAAGTAGGGGAGTATGTTGGGTTTTGAAATGGGTATGTATTTGCTAGTAATTTCATCAGTGTTATCCTTAATTCTTATCTTTTTCATGTCCTGATGCACTAATCTATTAAATAATTGTGGTAATAAATGAGGAATTATTGAAGTTATGAACTAACTAACATTTACCCTTCTTCATGTAGGAAATTAGAAAAGGAACGATTGTTGTTCCCTGCTGTTGGCACAGCCAAATTTGACAAGCTAAGAAAGGAATGAGTCAGTTGCGGACAAGGCTAAGAAAGAATCAAAGGGATCAGCGCGAAAGTCTTAAAGTTAGAAATTGGTTGCGAATCCCTCAGGATTGGGAGATCCTGAGGGATCACATTTACTATTTACTTTCTCCGCTTTCTGGTTATAAAAGGAAACAATTATAGGAAGAAAGGTGAATCACTGTTACTTTTCAATTTGTAAAATTAATTACAGAATGCATTGTTGGAAAGCGCAATTACATTGTAATGCTACTCAGTCTAATGATTAATTGAATTTTCTGTGTTCATTCTCATCATATCAAGTAGCTTAGCAGTGCCTGCTGGTGGATAAGGGCCCGGCCCTGGGTAGCGTTAACTACTTCTCTACGTTATATTCCCGACTTTTGTAGGGTGTGATTGATTTGGTAATTTCTTGCTACCGTGAGTTCATTTCATTAGCTGTTTATCATCTTACTGTATTGATATCTTATGCGTTCTGTTTATGATTTATTCCGTTATCATTTGAGCTGAATCTTGTTCCTTACAGCGTGAGTTATTTAAGACAACATATTGTATTGCTTAAATCATCTGTAAGAGTTTAATTATCACTATTAGAATCTCAAAAGTGATATTGTCTCTGTCTTAATTGCTTTGCAGAAAGTTAATATAATATAAAATTGAATCAGCAAAGTAGGAGTGAGTTATTGTTATTGTGCTCCCAGCTGATGATGTCATTCTTGGATTGTTGTAAGATTTGAATTCCATAGCGGATTTCACTTTGATATTTCCTTTAATGATCACAATTGGAGTTATTAGATGCTTATATTCATTGTTGAGATGAAGATCTGTACTATAAGTTAGGAAATATTACTCTTTGCATTGATAGCAGCCACACACTGTGTACACTCTTGAAACAAAAGGACTTGCCTGGATTGATGATTAATGTGACATAATTCGGAGTTTTAAAAGCACCGTCTATCACTCAACAAAGGCATGTATCAATAGGAAGGGAAAGAGTAAGTAAATCAACATCAATATTAGTAAGTCAAGTTGAACTTGTAAATTTGATTGATAACTTTAAAACAATTTTTTTTAGCAATCTAAGTGAACAAGTAGAAATGTTAAGAATACAAAATGAGAAAAAATATGTTGATATTTATGCTATCCATGTAGAATCACATGCTATTAAATATTTCCCATCATTACCAAGGTTGAAGGAAGTTTACCAAGTGGACAATTGAGAAATTCAATTACCAAAGTAACTTTGTTATGTAGCTCCAAGAATACCATGACAACCTAGTCAAACCGGTATGATGCAAGAACCTAATTAAAAATTTCAAGGTTATGCACATCCATCTAAAAGAAATTGGAACACACCCTTTCCTTGGAAACCTTGGCCATCTAAACCCCAAAACCAATCTTGTATTCAAAGTTGGCAAGAACCTTATGGGATAAATCCATAATATCCTCAATATTTTCCTCGATATCGACCATACCCAACTCCATCCTATCCCTACCATCCACCTCCATCACAACCACAAGCTCAATCACATCCATCTCAAATATCCACTCCCACTCAACTACTTGTACAAAACCATTTCTGCACCTAAACAATCTAGTAACTCAACCCACTTACAATGTTGATGTACAATACTTCAAAACAACTCCTCTTTATCTGAATGATATTCACCTTAGATAGGGAAGTGTATTGCAAAACACATATTCTCTTGATGTCATTGAAGGAAAAAAAAAAAAAAAAAAGAATATTCAAATGAGAAGACCAAAGAATCATGGGTTGCACTTGATGAACATCAAACATCATAATCAAAGATTGAGAAAATTCCCTCATGTTTACCATTAGATCCTCCATGTGTTCAAGAGAATAATCAACAAAAAGAGGAATATTTGAATGTCATGATAGAATAGGACACATAAAGAGATACAAATGCACAAGTAGAGAAGGGAAATCACAAATATATTGAAATATGGTTTCAACAAATCATTAAGTTGAAGAAACACGCCCTTCTTCAACAATTCTTGATCTCATCTCAGTTACAACAATTGGTCTCTCATATTCAAGTACATGTCAAAGCATATGTTTTGACAGTACATTTAACACCCTCTTCCCACATCTACCCAAGCAACTTCCCAACCAGGGTAAACATGTGACACGAGGATACTGATATGAGATTCAACCTCCTAGATGAACTTGAGGAGGTGGAACTGATGAAATCATGACAAACAAACCTTACACATCATCAACAACACCCCAGGAGGTGTCCCAACCTCCCAGGCCCCTAAACCCCGAGGGAGACTAAATTTTTGACAGAATTGAGCCTTATCTGTGGGCATGCCAAGGCAAGGTAGTGGAAAAAATCCTATAGCCGCAGGCATGTCAAGGCAAGGTAGCAGCCAGGGCCCGGTTTGGTCAGTTATGTGCCTGCAACTCCAATATTTGTGCCACTTTTTTAGGCCCAGAGCTCAGGTCACTGCCCAAAAATTCATGAAATTTTAGGAGATGATAAATAACATTAAGACAATGGTATGGAAGAAATGACATAATCAAGAACTCATCTAGACCCCTCCTAGCCAAGACATGCATTTCGTTAAACATGCCACAAACATTGCATCTACAGGTGTAAACAATAGATTTAAACATAGGAGTCTCATACTCATTAGAGAAATTTTGAGATCTAAAATGGGCCTCCCAAGAATAATGTACAACCAAAATAAAATTTATAAGAACCAATAGGATTCAAGATGATGGTGTCAACCATGGGGGATGATTCACCATTTTCAGGGTTAAAAAGTAAAAAGATAAAAATAATAAAATAATAAAACTACTTTTTCAACTTGTATTTTAAACTTATCTCCCTAAGTTTTTACTCAAATTTAGAGTGGGAGTACTCGTTGGATGTAAAATTTAATTCCTCATCCAAGGAGTACCCATGTTGCATACTTTCGATGGACCCTGCCACACGAAAATGAAAAATAGATGAAAAACATGATTGCAATCATGTTTTTCATGTATTTCTCATTTTTCATGTATCAGGGTCAATAGAAAGTACGCAACATGGGTACTCCTTGGATGAGGAATCAAATTATGTATCCAATGAGTGTTCCCGCTTGAAATTTGAGTAAACCCATAGGGAGATCAGTTGAAAATACATATTTTCATGTATCTGGGTCAATAGAAAGTACGCAACATGGGTACTCCTTGGATGAGGAATCAAATTATGTATCCAATGAGTGTTCCCGCTTGAAATTTGAGTAAACCCATAGGGAGATAAGTTGAAAATACATATTTTCATGTATCTGGGTCAATAGAAAGTACGCAACATGGGTACTCCTTGGATGAGGAATCAAATTATGTATCCAATGAGTGTTCCCGCTTGAAATTTGAGTAAACCCATAGGGAGATAATTTGAAAATACATATTGAAAAAATATTTTTTTCTTTTTTCCCTTTTAAATTTGACGATGGAATCTAATCTTATTTTATTATTTTCACTATTATTTTATAATTTCTTTAGGAGGCCCATTTTAGACCTCAAAATACCCCTAATGCATATGAGAATCAATAATAATGATTGATCCATTACATCATTAGCTGCAATACAATCTATTTGACCATAGATAAATTGTTCATTTATTTACAAGTAAAAACATAGATAGAACCATACATCATCACTGATCGAATACATGCTTATAAACCGCACAATAAAAACAAAAATATAATGGATACAACAAAAAATAAATCCATACATAAGCTAATACATTTGGATACTGAATACCAGAGGAATGAGCTCTTCATTACTAAATGTAAAAACCAGCTGAACATGGGACTTCCACATTCCACCCGACCATAGATTGGTTGAGAGAAGTCTCACTTCAACCAATCACCCGCGTGCCATATTACACACATGATTGTGGGACTTTATCAAACACATCAATCAACACCAAACCAGAGCTCCAGAGACCAAACCGTCTCAACCCCAAACCAGTGATTCCACCTCATGGTCGGACATCACTAAAAACCACGAATTGGTCTCTATACAAGTTTTCCAAGGCCCCAAAGTGTTTATTCGAACCAAGGCTCCAAGACTAGTAACTCAACCTTAGTTTTTTCCGAGCTCCAGATAGTTTGTCCAACCAAGGCTCCAGGACTAGTAACTCAACACAACAACTATCCACTGGGCTCCATAGCGTTTTTCCAACCAAGGCTCCAGGAACTCATAACTCAACCCACAAACATAGGAACATGAGAACCAAACAGAAAAAAATAAATGGAAATAAACCCACAATCACCATGGCTATCCAAGAAATGGCAAGGCTAGGAAAATCTACTGTCAATCCCAACCATTCTCCATGCCAATGACAGATCATAATCAAGAAACCACATGCAATAACATGCATGCCAAAACTGAGGAAACCATACATGCAACTCGGTACCGGCACTCAGAACTTGCTATAGATACTAATCCCTATGTCATCCTTTGCTTTCCTGCTTTTCCTTGGTCTTCTTGCTCCAAATCATTAAGTAATCCACAATCTCCAAGAGTGCTCCAAGAATACTCTAAGTGCTCAAGAGTAAGAGAGAGAGAGAGAATAATGAGAGCTCTACCAAAACCTGTCAAAAACTTACCAACTGATCCTTAGAATCCTTTTTATTAATGAGACCTCTATTTTCTTCATTTTCCATTAGTTTCGTTCATATTCCTCCTCACATGAAACTTGTGACCTTTCATCCTCCTTTTCTCCTATTTCCCATTCTTTTCATAAATAAATGTGCCAAATATGCCATTTTGCTTTCCAAATTCCTTTTCCTTTTCCTTTGTCAATTTCCTTTAGCTATAATAAACTAAATGAACACCCACTAGGATGTTTTTCCCACCATTCAGCTTGGAATATGTGTCCCATCAACTGTGGTTATTATTTTTTACATGAATTTTTACCAGGGCTATTATAGAATCCCCCCCCTTGGGGGAACACCACCCTCGGCATTCAATCACACCTATAAACCATAAAATCGTTGAAAACAAAACATACTGCCTATGGATATTTATAATACATCTCATTCTATTATTTATAATGACATCCTATTGAAACATAAAAAACATACCATTTACTAGAGCTTTATAACACAACTCATTATGGTATTAACAATAACAACCAAATTTATAGTCATGCACATTTTATTCAACCATCAAATAACCATATTGTGCGTGGAGCTTTATAAACCAACGCGATATAGTATTTACAATAATATACACATATACACATTTTCTCAACCAACAAATATAAGGATACAATGCTTATATCAAAAAAAAGGGGATCTAGAGGCTCACACCTCCACCATCAAATAAGTAACTAGATTCACCCCTTTCCTAGGAAGTCTAGAATCCACTGCCAAAGTCAAAGATGAATCCAATGTCTAGTGCTACAATCTTGTGCCACTTTCCTTCTCATTGAATAGTTACTGGATCATTGTTCCAAGGAACACTCCCAATGTGCATATGATTCCATTTGGAAATGATAATGACCAAAAAAAATATATCCCCAGCCTTCCCTTCTCTGCTACACAATCCTTCGGGCAGCCTGGTAATCCACTTTCGTTCAGTCACTCACCTTCCAAGTTCCATTGACACCCCCATCCTAGCCATTCCATCCCTTGCAAGGATTCCTCACATCGAAAGATACAAAAACCAAGGCACATCCCTGCCTCAAAACTAGCATACCAGTCATAGCATGCTATTAGAAATCAATGGGCACTATTGGGTACCAGTTTCCCACAATGGCCCTGCCCCTGAAATTATTTACCAACATACTGCTACCTATTTCAATTCCTTTTTCTACTACTGATAATTTCTGCAATTAGTTTCAGCCACCCAACCAGGCATGTTCATGCATTCCTGTACCAATCACACAATTCCTATTAGACTCAAAAGAAATTGAAATAAACTCAAATCATACCTCATTGGTAGCTTGTCAATAATGTACACTTGCACTTTTTCTTACTTCTTGTCAATCAAGTCAAACCAGTTGTTTGATAAAATCATCATGTATAAACATATCACATCTTGTTAGCTAAAAATGCAACCATCATAAATTAAAATCATTACTCACATGAAATCACCATAAACCATAATCATAAATCACATGTAACCATCATAAGTCAGAATCACAGATCACATGCATAATATAACTGAAATAAAATATTAATACTTATCCTTCATTGATCCGTACTCCTGCCTTTTCTCTTTCTGTACACACACCAGAATGGTTGCCACACCTGACAAGCACCCAATTCCCTTGCTTCTCTTTACTCATGTATACATACACAATGTTATAGTACATCACAACACATACATCTACACAATGTGTAATACACCACACAATTCATACACCCACACTAGCATATGGAACATACACCTACACCTGACATATGACACTTACACCTATACCTGGTGTAAAATACAACACAATACATATGCCTACACTGGCATAAAACATGTTTACATCCAAGCCCAAATTGGTGTGAAGAATAAATGAAGGTGGAATCAGACCACACAATGAGTAAATACACTCTAGGGGGAAATGGTTGGCGCTCCCATCACCATGCTCAACTTCATCGCATGACGCAGACGCACTAACAAAATAATAGTGCATCCTGACGGGTGCAAGACTGCAAGGCACATCAGAAGTTGACCCCATGGAATTGCATACATCAGAAAGTGAGCCAACCAACAAAATTTGTTTTGTGGGGAAGCCACTGACCTGCTGAATGCTCTAGCTGACCTACTGAAACTTGTGGTGGGGACCACTTGCTCAAGATAAAAGTTAAAGGGTAACAAGGTAAGGTAATTCAATGAGGTAAAGTTCTCCATGTGCCCGACACATGCCCACCACCTACCCGGTCTGATCCAACTAATCATGACATGACACATGTGAATTTGTTGATGTCATCCTAATGTAATCCCTACATTTGTCCCATTTCATCATGAAATTCCCCGCTCCCTCCATGTTTTCCGCTCGAACGTTGTCTTTCACTGTCTAAGCTGCTCCCATTTAGGAGCTCAGGTAAATTATCAAAAATAAACATTCATGATGCATGCCTCACTGCCCACGTCGTTTTCATCCCATAGATACTTCGTTGGTCCCAAGTTTTATTTTGTTTACAGTTTAATCTCTACATTTTTTAACATGAAAAAGTCAGCCCCTGAAACCCCACAAGCCCGAGAGGTAACGACCACCTCTGGTCTAGACCCTCTCATGGATTCCCATGCTCAAATATGCGACCCCATCTACCCTTTTAATGTAGCGACAAAGTGCCATGAGGGCATGGGTTACAAATGGCGGGGAATATTTCTTTATGGTAGTAGACTCAAGGTTATACTATCAAATGGCCCCTTCTGTCCACCATTTTCCCGAATTCGTTTCCTAGCTCACCGAGGCCTACATTGAACAAAAGGGATATTTCACCTCCTCAAAGGGAAATAAAATCTTTGAAATCACCCCCCATCTCATTCACCAAGCTCTACGTTACCTACCTTCCCATGACTGTATAGATTTCACGGAAGTAACTCTCATCTTCCACTTCTCAAACCTTTACGCTAAAAAGCAGAAATCCCTCCTTGAGTTGATTACGGTTTCAAAAATTTCTATCTGCCCCCCCCCCCCCCCACTGAAATATTTCCTCTATCCATGTTCGTGGACAATGTTCAGCCTGTCCTTATAGTTATCTCAGGTATGTGTGGGGAGGATGATGCTAGTCATGTTAACAATTATTGTCTAGGGTTTTTAAACCTAATGATGCAGCCAAATTTCCTTCTCGACATTCCCTCATTCTTGGCCTCCACCATAACAAACCATTTCTAGAACCTATCAACTTCAAGTTGTTTCAGGTACTATTCATTGGTTTTCTACCTATTATTGTTCACACATGCAGAGAAATTTGAAGGTGTAGGCCTGGATAAGTTCTCCAAGAGAGGGACTGAACCTAAATATGTGTTTGATTGGACCCCCTCTGTTTGGAAACATCCTAGGGGTAGGGGTTATTCAAAATTCATTATAGACTTCATGTCCAAAGCCTATGAAATTATACATGGGACACCTCCACCCAGGATTTTTCTTGAACAAAAAGAGTTGCTCCAATTTGGTGACGCTGATTGCACAGGAGATTAGTATTTGTTCGAAGGTCACACTGAAGTCTAATTATATGGTTGTGAGCTCCCTCCTTTCCACATGCAAACATTCATGCCTATGAGAATCTTTTCTCTTGATTTTATAAGGAAATCCCTAAGCATAGACCAAGCACATTTTGTGCTGGTAAAGAAAGGCTATATTTTAAAAATCCCAAGAATAGTAGGTCAATTTACCATCAATTCATGACATGAATTACCTCTAGTTGATGAGTTGCTCTAGAAAATGGACTTACAACAAGGGGATATATGGAATTATGATCCTAAAGGGATTATTGCACAAAGAAGAAAAAATATTAAAGCCTCAACCTATGAACATGAGCCTAGACCTGATGTTGAATGGAAAGCCAACTCTAACTCGTGGAATTTGGATACAGAAATGGTAAATTATTCCCCAACTCAAGACATACAAGACAAAGGGACACGTGAGAGGATGTGAGTGAGCAAGAGGATTTCATGGAGGAAGAGGAGCAGGGATAGGTCGACAAGAAATAAAGAAAAGAGGGACCCGAAGGACATGTCTAAGAGCAACTAGATGAGGTCGCCCCCATATTGAGAGACAAAGGATACAATCGGCCCAATTTTCAAGTAATTTTGGATGATACCTACTCACATGGAACATCTATCTCTTCACAAGTTATTACTTCAGGGGACGTCCCATCTTTGAGAAGGTCTTTCAGATACAAGGACATGTGTTAAAATCAGAGTTTGCACTGCACATTAGGGAAAGAAATTAGGGAAAATATTTAGGTAGAAAGAGAGAAGTTGAAAGCAGAGTTTTTGCTACACATCAACAAGCATCACACTAGACTCTTAGCAGCCCTCGATGTGTAAAATGATCAGATGGTGTTTTCAGTACAACACCCTCTATGTCACCCCCTGCCCCCTGGATCAAAGTATCGATCACTGGATATGATTCTGGACATGTCATCCATTCCCCTACTTAATAAATTGAACCTTCACAAACAGATAGCTGATATGCCACACAATGAAATTCTAAGGTACACCCTAACTGTTGATAACACTCAGAAAAAAATGAATAATAATATCGAAACACTTAAAAGAGAGAGGACCAATTCTAAATTCCTCGCGCTACAAGTTGACGAGTACAAGAATATGCTCAAAGGGAAAGGGGCTAAAGGGGTTGAGGGGGATTATGCCATTGAGACTCTTCTAAAAAGAGTAGAACAGGAGGTCCAGGGACTTCAATGGAGATTGAAAATACCAGTATCAGAGCATGTCCAGACCCTTGAGTTGGCTCGCATGGAAAAAGAGAAGGAGGCATTTTCCTCAATGTTGATTCAAAAAAGTGATGAAGCAGTGAATCTAAAGAGGATATTGGGAGAATTGTAACAACAATAGGACAGTCATGTCTGCTTTGTGCATGTGCCCAATTACCCCCAAAACCCTATGGAGCAACTTACTAATACTTTGGCAGAGCGGAAGGTCATTGAAGATGAGGTGAGAACAATGTGTGGGTATATGGAGGAATCGAAGGAAGCTTTGGCCACAAAAGAAAGACAAGTGGCTTCACTCCAATCTGAAGTTGACTTAGCTTGTAAAGAAATGCATATGCTAAATAAATTGGTCACAGACCTCAAGAATCAACTAAAAGGAAACATGTTCCTGGTTGAGGCTTGACAGATGATATTGGATGAAAGTATTGTAGAAGTTAAAAGCCATAGGGAGTACATCACACTTGCGAAAGAAAAAAGGTTACAATCAATGATTACAGGGTCCAACTCGAATTAGGTCAGTGAGAGGGAGACGAGAAAGTCATGACTATGTTGAAGGACATTCAATTCATAAAAAATCTTCCTATGGAGGAATTGGGATCTCGTGAAGTGGTGGATAGGTTTCGTACGGTGATGGACATAATGAGAATGATATAGAGGGAGGATGTCAGGGCAAAAGTAGAAGGATGCATGGCGTTGGTAGCTAACAGGGCCGAGATATTTGACACAGATCTGGGTAAAGTCATTGAGGCAGGATTACCTATTTGTTGGGACCCACAAGGTGTTTTTATCCCTTGGGACACCTATCAACATAAGTTAGTTGAGATCAAGATTTGAATGGACTCGGCACATAAAAAAACGACCAGCTTGAAAGTGGAGATAGTAGTGGATTCTCTCAGATTTTTTTTTTTTGTTGCTAGCCAAGGTAAAATAGTTTTTCACTGCCAGCCTAGATTATTCAGAGTTAACCCAACTCTGAGCCCTGTTTGAGTTGTTACATAATTTTCCTCTTCACTCAAGCATAATGTGGTAGAGGTGTTATGAATACATACACCCACCAACAACTTCAGTTCTGTATCCGGTCGGAACAACCTCTCATGACCCTCGAAGAGTTCCACAACCATCATGACACTTCAAGGCATCATCTCATTAAATTGTACAACCTCAACAATCCGGGTCCTCTTCAAGACCACATCGCAATAAGTGACCACTTTAGGTTTTGGCCTATGTGGATTTTAGTTATTTTGTTTTTTTACTTTTATCTTGTCTTATGTTGAAATCACAATTTCATAGCAGATATTAGTTTGTTTTTTTTTTAACAAGTTGTACTCGAAGCAGGATCCATTTTGGTCATGATGTATGTATTATAAAATCAAGAAAGAATATTTGGGGAAGTTCCCCTAGAAACTCTATAAGAAATAAAATCAGAGAAGAAGGAAAGGTTTAGAATGTTGTCTGATATTTTGGTACGATTTCTCTTTGTGATCGTATGAGCATTTTTGCTATGAATTGTATATTTCTAGAAGCTATTTTGATGCATATATACTGTAAATATAGTGTTAAATTGGATTCCCTCTAGAAATGGTGAAAAATATGTATTTTCATTTCCTAAATGTGTTTCAAATACATTTCCTTATGTGTTTCTTCTAATATTATATGTGTAATAGCAGCTGGATGTCCTTGGTCCGTTTCATGGATTTGTTTATTTTCTTAAAAGGAAGAATGATGCTCATGAATAAACATTGTTTGTAAACAACCTTAAATGTGCTCCATAGAATCATTTATGTTCATTTCACTCATCATATTGTTTCTTCTAGTTATTAGCAGGTTAAATTCTTAAAACATTTAAGCCCAACTTTGCTAAGAATTGTTGTCCTATTTCTTCACATTGTAGCTTTCAGATTGAGTCTATTCATTTATTATAGTATGGCCTTGCTGATAGAGTCTCGTCTTCATAACTTCTCAGAGGCCATTCTTAGCCTTTTTCATTGATCCATGATTAGGAAAAGAATCCTTTGTCATTCTTGAACCACCATTTACAAAACTATATAAAATAAATGACTCAGAGGAGAAATTAAGAAATATTTAAATCCTCTAATTAATATGTCCTAGGCACTGGTACCTTAACAACACAGAATCTGTCTCTAGGAAATACAACATTTTTTTTGCGCCTTTGCCGGGGAATGAATTAGAAAACATTTCCCTGGGATACAACAAGTTTCCACCCTTTAGTCAGGTGAGAAAGAAGGGTTGGGGGTTGTATATCTCTCACCTTGGTGACTCCACAGTCCAAATTTTAGGTCCAAGAAATCTTGGCTTTCACCAAGCCCCATACCTGGTTAGACACATCTTGGCAGAAGACACCTTCAATACCTGAACCCACGAGGTTAATATTTAAAAGAATTTGGAAGGAGAAGGTCAACAGTTATTCTGAACTACCCCCTTTCTGTCTCGAAGCCTCTTCTTCCTCCACCCAAAGAGCTAACATATATTTCCCAGACTCTGCCACTCGAGTTTTAGAATACCCGCGAGACATGGATAATGTCCACAATTCCCTCTAGTTGCAAATAAAATATGAAGAGGAATTTCTTAGTGCGCCCTTTGATACATTCCACCCTTCATCTGAGACTAAAGAAGTTAAAGAGATCTTGGTGAATTTAATCCAGCATCAAACCAAATCTCCACCTCCGTTGATGGTACCCATTACCCCTCATATTGTGTGTCAATAAGCTCCTATCATAAATCCACCCCCTCCCCTGCAAAAGATGGCAGTACATGGTTTTCTATTGAATAAGTATGCCCCCTCAACCCTTCCACCACTATTAAATGACATGCCACAATATTATTTAAATCTCCTACCCCGGTTCACCGGAGAGCATAGTGTCATAGCACAGAGGCACTTTGAGAATATTTGTGCTTTCGAAGAAAACTTGAATTTTGAACATCTTGATGTAGTGTTTATATTTTTCATCCAATATTTGGATGGTGAGGCTCGGAAGAGGTTTAAATCCTTGACTAACATACCTGGGAGTAGATGGAAAAAAAAATCACAGTGAAATGGGGGGAGAAAAGAGACTATGGCTATATACTTACAGAGTTCAATGCTATGAAAAAGAGGCATAATGAGGATGTTACTGATTTTATTAAGAGGTTTAATAAATTATAAAATAATATTCCTACAGAAATAAAGCCTCCTCAAGTAACTGCTAAAGTAGTCTTTTCCAGAGCTTTTGAACCTAAATTTGGGTTCACCCTCCGAGAGAGGAAATCAACATCCCTAGATCAGATCCAGACTGATGCTTTGGAAGTAGAAGAAAAATTTGATTCTACAAGAAATTTGAAGGGAAAACTGGACCATGGGGAAAGAAGGAGAGGCAAGGAGGAGGCAAGCACTTCAAACCAAGAACGAGAATCCCAAGAGCAGAGAAGAGAAGATATGAACAAGTTGATCTGGAATCTATCCAACACGTTGGTAAATCTAGAATTGGAAACCAAGAGTTCCCCCCTCGTTCAAATCAAATGATCCCCAATAAAGGTTTCAACCCACAATACCAGAGGCCCCCACTCTAGTTACTGTAAAGAGAGAGGAAGGAACAACAAGACCACATCCAACCTACGTTGTCTGTAGAAGACGAGATGGAAGGACATACTTATGAAACCACCACCACGCAAAATAACCAATTCTTCTCTTATTCTGATGAAGAGGCTGAACTAGCATTGCAGCAGGAGGATGGGGAGGAGTCAGTCGTTCCCCCAGATGATAAAAATATTGATAGATATTGTAGACAGTTTGTGGATTTTATGCAAGCCAAATTACACAAGAAGTATGACCTCAGGTCCTCCAGGAAGAGGTCACGCATGCAAGATCAAACTAAAGAGGTTCCATCAGGAGTTCAAGGAACTGTGAATACATTTGATAAAGGTAAGAAGCTGCTAGAGCCAGTTGATCGCCAACCAACTACTAATCCCAAACCTTTGGTGTAGAAGCCACAAAAAAATAAATTTGAGAAGTCCCATTTACTTTCACAGTGTTTAACTAACCGTGATAGGGAACCCACTATAAATCCTTCTGCCGAAAATGTTACTCCCCTATTTAATATTCAAAAAGAACTAGAAAAATTAAATACTCCATTATCTCTTGCAGAGTTGTTGAAATAACCATGATATAAAGCTTAGGTGTCTCAATTCATGTGTCCATCCATTGCAGCTCTCATCCCAGACAGTTTGAATCTCCAAGACAAAAGACTTATGGTAGTATTTGGACCTCATGTAGAAGAAGAAGACCCTTCAATGCCTCCTTTTTATGTGACCCTAGTAGTACATGACCTCTTACTACATAGCTGTATGTTGGACACAAGATCATTTCACAACCTAATGCCTCTATCTGTCATGGAGCAGTAGGGGTTACAAATTATCCAACCTTACAAATATTTTTATTCTTTCGACTCTAAGAGAGTGAAATGCTTGGGGATGATAAAGGACCTAGTGGTGAATTTATCTCAAATCCCAACAAAGAGTTTGGTGATGGATATTGTAGTGGCAAACATACCTGCTAGGTTCGGGATGTTGTTATCCAAGTCATGGGGATCCAAAATTGGAGATTCAATAAAGCTTGATCTGACATATGCCACCATCCCTCTTTTGGTGGGGAATAAAGGAGGTTATATAGAGAATCAAGGTTCGTGAAGATGGTCACTAAAAATGATGATTCTACAAATTCTCCTATATACGAGAAGGATTGTGAGTTTTCCTATCTGATGTTGGAGGAAGATGATATTATTTTGGGAGAGACTAAAACCCTACTCCTGAGGCACATAAATCAGTAAAAGATATAGGTGAATGAGAGATGGAATTTGCAGTTTGATGAAGTCTACTCAAAGGAAGGAAATGGGGCCGAAGTATTATTGATATCACTAGAAGGTTGCTTAATATCTCTCTCTTTTAAACTAGAGTTTAAAGCCACCAAAAATATGGTTGAATACAAATCTCTTTTGTTGGGTTTACCGGAAGTAGGAAATATGAATATCCAAAGCCTCAAAGTCTTTAGGGACTCATAACTGGTGGTGAGACAGGTGAGGAACACCCCCAACTTAGAACCTATAGGAATGAGGTATGGGATTTAGTCGAAATTTTTTTCTTGGCCTTCAATATGTATTTTATGCCTTGTGAAATAAATTGAATGGCAGACTCACTAGCTATGGCTGCTATCAATTTTCACCATCCACAAAACCCTCTACTAAGATACGAAATTGAATTTCGGTACCAACCCTCCATCCTGAACAACATCAAACATTGGAAAGTCTTCAAGGACGAAGGTCAAATTAAATGATTCATGGTTATTATAGGAGAGTTCTCCAATTGAGTAGTTGATCAAGAGGAAGAGATCGTGGCAGGTGAGCAGAACTCGAATTGGGAAGAAATCATTGTTGGGCACAAGGTCCTCCAATTGAAAGGGAACACTATTCCAAGGGGTTTTGTACCACTGGAACATATTTTCAATATGAATGACGTACCTACCCATCCCCATGGGTCCGACCAAGATGAGCAGGTGGAAGATTTTAACATCGGGTTGGAGGAAGATCTTAAGTTCATAAAATTAGCTAAAGGAGTTCCCAAGGAATTAAATATATATATATATATATATATATTTTGAGGGCTTATAAAGATGTCTTCTCGTGGTCCTATGAAGATTTGAAAACCTTTGACGTGGATATCATATAGCACAAAATCCCTTTGAAAGAAGGTGCTAAGCTGCATAAGCATAAATTGAGACAGATTTTTCCACTTCTACTTTGTGCAATAGAAAAAGAAGTTAAGAAGTTGCTACAAGAAAAGATTATTGTGCCTCTTCGGTACTCATAGTGGGTGGCCAAATTAGTGTCGGCGAAAAGAATAATGGCTAAACCAAACCGTGTGTGGACTTATGGAATTTAGATAGGGCTTCTCTGAAATATAACTACCCACTACCAAAAATGGATCATATTCTACAAAAGGTAGTAGGGTCCTCCCGGATATCTATGATGGACAAATTCTCAGGGTATAACCAAGTCATTGTGCATCCATATGGCCAAAAGAAAATGATGTTCACCACACCTTGGGGAACTTTCATGTACGCTCGAATGCCTTTTGGTCTCATAAACGCAGAGTAATGTTTCAATGAGCCATGGACATTGCATTCATCGGGGACTAGGACAAGTTCATGGTAGTCTATTTGGAAGATATCATTGTATTTTATAAAACTGACTAAGAACACATTAAACATTTGAAAATGACCTTTGAGAAGTGTATAAGGTACAAACTATCACTCAACCCCAAGAAATATCAATTCGCCTTGCAATAAGGAAAGTTATTGGGGCATATAGTGGCAAAATAAGGAGTCAAGATTGAACCCAAGCAAGTCGAGATGATAACCAACATCTCGCTACCCAGAAACAAGAAATAAATCCAAGTTTTTTTGGGTAGAGTAATTTTTATGAGACAATTTATACCCAATTATGAAGATATCTTCAGGGACATCATTGATATGCTAAAAAAGGATAATGAAGTAAAGTGGACTGCACCTTCCCAAGAATCATTTACCAAGATCAAACAGGCCTTCATGGAAGCACTGATTCTAACTGACCCCAATTACCTAAAGCCTTTCTACATATTTTATTTTGCCTCCCCTCACACGATAGCCATAATGCTATTGCAAAATAACGATGATGGACATGAACATCAAATCGCATTTTTCAGTCAGGTGCTCAGGGAGGCAAAACTGAAATATAACATATTGGAAAGGAAGGCGTATGCCCTAGTAAAACCCCTAAAGGCCTTTAGGATGTACATCCTACAATCTAGTATAACAAACTATGTGCCCACTACTGCTCTGAAATATATTTTCGTACAGGGAGATAATGAAGAGAAGAGAGATAAATGGATCACCAAGATACAGTAGTATGAGATGGAAACTAAGCCCAAAAAATTGATCAAAGTACAGGGCCTGGCGAAGATCCTCTTAGAATCAAATTGTTAGGCTTTAGGAATCAATATATCAATAGAGAAAGCATGACACATAAAACCCATGTCAAATATATGGTCTTCCCATGGTACAAAGACATAATGGAGTACTTGTTGACACTGAGGTGCCCGCTCAGTTTCGACAAAGTAGAATATCGAGCTTTAAGATTAAGATCACAAAAGTTCGTGATGGAAAATGGGTGTTTGTATTGGAGAGATATTGTGGGTATTTTACTATTATGTCTAAAAAAATATGAGACTGAGGAGGTAATGGCTGAATTTCATGGTGGATCGTGTGGAGGAAACTACAGTTGGATAGAAACAACTCATAAAATACTCAAAGCGGGCTTATTTTGTCCAAAACTGTTCGAGGAAGTCGAGGCTTATTTTCGGGCATGTGAGAGATGCCAAAAATCCATAGAGAAGAAAAAATTCGTTCCATTTCCACTCATTGTCGATCACGTAGAAGAGCCTTTCCGGCAATGGGGAATTGAATTCATCGTTGAAATACATCCAACGTCTAGTAGTAAGCACCAGTGGATATTGAACACCACTAATTACTTTACAAAGTGGGTTGAGACCGTTCCGACCAGGAATGACACTAATACGGTAGTGATGAAGTTTTTAAAGGAAAAAATACTCTTTAGGTTCAAATGTACTGCGAAAATAGTAGTTGACAATGCCTAAGCCCTTAAATCTGAAAAATTCATAAGCTTCTTCCATAAGTACAATATCCTGCTGGGGAATTCAACTACTTATTATCCACAGGGAAATGGGTTGGACGAATCCTCTAACAAAACCCTGTGAGGATTTTGAAAAATACAATAGCAGTCAACCAAAATAACTTGGACTCACAGCTGAAGGTTTCCCTGTGGGCAAACCAGATTACCACTAAAAGGTCCACTAGGAAATCTCCATATGAGCTGGTGTACAGTAGGGTAGTTGTCTTCCCCACACAACTGGCATTACAAGTGGCAAAGCTCTTGCAAGATAGTGAAGAAGAACCTAACTCTCTAACAAGAAGAATAAATCAGTTGGTAGAAATTCAAGAGAGAAGGGAATAGGTAAATCACAAGATGGTTAGTTACCAAGACAAGATGAAAAATTTGTTTGACATAAGGGCCAAGGACAGGGGTTTTCAACCAGGGGACCTAGTATTAAGATGGGATGTAAGGAGGTCTAATAAGGGAAAACATGGAAAATTCGATCCCTAATGGTTTGGACCATTCAGGATTGCAAAAACAAAGGGAAATAACACCTTCATGCTGGAGAATTTGGAAGGTGATGTACTTGAGCTTCCAGTCAATGGGCAGTTCCTCAAGTTCTATTTTCAATAATAAGAGGTACCCCTGGTTAGTTTTAAATACCATATCATTGTGAATTATTTCTTTAAATTATCTTTTTCTCTTTTCATCTTCCTACCCAAAGGTGTTCCAAATAAGATGAATCCATGCCGAAAAGGATGTAGAATTTTGGTCTGCAGGTTCTCAACGTGTTGTTCACATTACGTTGTCCCCAGATGGATCCGATGTTTACATCTAAGCCAAAATTGGTGCGAAGAATAAATGAAGGTGGCATCATGCCACATATTGAGTAAACACACTCCAGGGGAAATGGTTGGTGCTACCATCACCACGCTCAAATTCATAGCATGGCACAGACAATCTAATAAAAGAATAACATGTTCCTACTGGTGCAAGACCACAATGCATACCGAAAGCCGAACACATGGAACTGCATACGTCAGCAAGGGAGCTAGTCAATTAGAGTTGTTCCAGGGGGAAGGCACTGACCTGTCGAATTCTCTAGCCGACTCCTCGAAACTTGTGGTGGGGACCACCTGCTCAGGATCAAAGGTAAAGGGTAACAAGGTAAGGTAATTCCATGGAGTAAAGTGCTCCACGTGCCTGACACATGACCACAGCCTACACAGTCTAATCCAACTAATCAGGACGTGACATGTGTCAATCCGTTAATGTCATCCTGATGTCAATCCTCCAGTTGTCCCATTTCGTCATAAAAATCCCTACTCCCTCTGTGTTTTCTACCTGACTGTTGTCTTTCACTGTATAAGTCGCTACCAGTTAGGAGTCGGTGTAAATTTTAAAAAGAATCAGTCATTGTGCATGCTTCACTCCCCACATCATTGTCATCCCACTGGTACTTCGTTGGTCCCAAGTTTTATTTTGTTTATAGTTTAATCTCTGCATTTTTAACATGAAAATGTCAACCCCCGAAACCCCTCAAGCCTGAGAGGTCATGACCACTTCTAGTCCTAACCCTCTCATGGATTCCTAGGCTCAAATCTGCGACCCCATCTACCCTTTTAATGTAGCAACAGAACGCCATGAGCTCATGGGTTACAAATGGAGGGGGGAATATTTCTTTAGGGTGGTAGACACATGGTTATACTACCAAATGGCCTCTTCCATCCACCATTTTCCCGAATTCATTTCCTGGCTCACCGAGGCCTAAATTGAACAAAAGATATATTTTTCCTCCTCTTAGGGAAATAAAATCTTTGAAATCACCCTCGAGCTCATTCACCAAGCTCCGAGTTACCCATATTTCCCTAATTGTATAGAGTTCACCGCAGTAACCCTCATGTTCCACTTCTCAAACCTTTCTACTAAAAAGCAGAAATCCCTCCTCGAGCTCATTATGGTTTCAAATATGTTTGTTTCTTCCTCCACTGAAATATTTCCTCTATCCATGTTCGTGGAAAATGTTAAGCCTATCCTTGCAATTATATTAGGTATGTTTGGGGAGGGCGACACTAGTTAGGTTAACAATTCATGTCTATGGTTTTTCAACCTAATGATTTAGCCAAGTGTCCTTCTCTACATTCCCTCATTCTTGGCCTACACCATAAAAACCCATTTCCAACACATATCAACTTCAAGTTGTTTCAGGTACTATTCATTGGTATTGTACCTATTCTTGTTCGCACATGCCAATAAATTTGAAGGTGTAGGCCTGGTAAGTTCTCTAAGAGAGGGATTGAATTGAAATATATGTTTGATTGGACCCCCTCTGTTGAGAAACATCCCAGGGGAACGGGTTATTAAAAATTCATTACAGACTTCATGTTCAGAGCCTATGAAATTATACATGGGACACCTCCACCCAGGATTTTTCCTGAATGTAAATATTTGCTCCAATTCAATGAGGTAAACTACATAAGAGATTGGTATTTGTTCGAAGGTCACACTGAAGTCCTAGTATATGGTTTTAAGCTCCCTCCTTTCCACCTACCAACATTCATGCATATGAGAATTTTTTCTCTTGATTTTATAATGAAATCCCTGAGCATAGACCAAGCACATTTTTTGCCGGCAAAGAAAGGCTATATTTTCAAACTCCCAAGCATAGTAGGTCCATTTACAATCAATTCACGACATGCATTCCCTATGGTTGAGGATTTTCTCTAGAAAATGGACTTATAGCAATGGGATGTATGGAATTATGATCCTAAAGGGATTATCACACAAAGAAGAAAATAGATTAAAGCCTCAACCAATGAACATGAGCCCAAACCTAATGTTGAATGGAAAGCTAACTTTGACTCATGGCCTTTGGATAGAGAAATGGAAACTGAGTCCCGAACTGAAGACATACAAGCCAAAGGGGACAGTGTTTAGGACAAAGAGGATGTGAGCGAGAAAGAGGATTTCATGGAGGAAGAGGAGGAGGGACACATCGACAAGAAACATAGAACAAAGGGAATCGAAGGACATGTTCTGGAGCAACCAGATGTGGTGGCCCTCATTGCGATAGACAGAGGGTACAATCGACCCGATTTTCAAGTCATTTTCGGTGATACCTCCTCACAAGGAACGTCTATCTCTTCATAGGTTTTTTCTTCAAGGGAGGGCCCATCAAGAGAAGTTCCTTTAGATACAGGGATAGGAGTTAAAGAAAAATTTCCCATAGGGAAAGAAATCAGGGAAAAGAGTCAAAGAGAAAGAGAGAAGTTGAAAGAAAAGTTGGTGTTGCACATCGACAAGAATCACACTAGACTCTTAGTATCCATGAATGTGGAAAATGATCAGAGGGTGTTTTTAGTACAACACCCTCTCTCTCACCTCCAACCCCCTGGATCAAAGTATCGATCATTGGATATGATTCTGGACCTATCGTCCATTCCCCTACCTAAGAAATTGAACCTTCACAAATAGATAGCGGATATGCTACATAGTGAAATTCTAAGGTACACCCTAACTATTGATAAGGATCATAGGGCACTGGATAAGATTATCAAAACCCTCAAAAGAGAGAGGGCCAATTCTAAAGCCCTCGTGTTATAGGTTGACGAGTCCAAGAATATGCTTAAAGGGAAAGGGGCTAAAGGGGTTGAGGGAGATTCTGCCACTGAGACTCTTCTAAAAAGAGTAGAACAGAAGGTACAGGAACTTCGACAGAGATTGAAAATACCAGGATCAAAGTATGTCTAGACCCCTAAGTTGGACCACTTAGAAAAAGAGAATGAAGTGTTGTCCTCGATGTTGATTCAAAGCAGTGATGAAGCGATGGATATAAAGAGAAGATTTGTGGAATTAAAATAGCAATAGGAAACTCATGTCTGCTTTGTCCCTATGCCCAGTGACCCCCAGAACCCTACATAATAGCTAAATAAGACTCTGGCAGAACTGAAGGTCATTGAAGACGAAGTCAGAATAATGTGCAGGTATCTAGAGGAATAGAAGGAATATTTGGTCACAAAAGAAAGACAATTGACTTCACTCCAATCTGAATTTGACTTAGCCTGCAAAGAAATGCATATGCTAAATATATCAGTAATAGACCTCAAGAATCAGCTAAAAGTAAACATGTCCTTGGTTGAGGCTCGACAGATTATATGGGATGAAATTATTGCAAAAGTAAAAAGCCACTGGGAGTACATCACACTAACGAATGACAAAAAGGTTACAATCAACAGTTACAGGGTCCAACTTGAATCAGGCCAGTAAGAGGGAGCCGAGAATGTGGTGACTGCATGGAAGCACATTCAATTCATAAACGAGCTTCCTACGGAGGAATTCAGATCTCGTGACATGGTGGAAAATTTTGGTACAATGATGGACATAATGAGAATGAGATAGAGGGAGGATTCTCAAGAAAAAACAACAGGATTCCTAGTGTTGGTAGCTAACGGGGTCAAGATATTTGACAGAGAGTTGGGTAAAGTCATTGAGGTAGGATTACCTATTTTCTGGGATCCATAATGTGCTTCGATCCAATGGGACACCTATGAGAATAAGTTAGTTGAGATCAAGAGTCAAATGGACTCGGTACATGAAAAAATTACCACGTTAAGACCAGAGACAATAATGGCTTCTCTCAGAAAGGAGTTTTTGTTGTTAGCCAAGGTAAAACAGTTTTTCACTTCCATCCTGGATTATTTAGAGTTAACCTAACTTTGAGCCTTCTTTGATATGTTCCATAACACTTCTCTGCCCTCAAGCATCATGTGGCAGAGGTGTTATGAATACGTTCACCCATCGATACCTTCAGTTCTGTATTCAGTTGGAAAAACCTCACAGAATCCTCCAAGAGTTCCATAACCATTACAACACTCAGAGCCATCACCTCATTCAGTTGTGTGGCCTCGACAGTCCAAGTCCTCTTCAGGACCACGTCGCAACAAGTGAACACTTCAGGATTTCGCCTACGTGGCTTTCAATTATTTTTCTTTTTTACTTTTATCTTGCCTTATGGTGAAATTACAATTTCACAAAAAATATTTTAGTTTATTTTTCTATTAACCAGTTGTGCTCAAAGCACACTCCATTTTGGTCATGATATATGTACTGTAAAATCAGGAAAGAATATCTAGGGAAGTTCCCCTAGAAACTCTTTAAGAAAGAAAATCAGAGAAGAAGGAAAGATTCAAAATTTTGTGTGAGATTTTGGTACTATTTCTCTATGTCATCATATGAGCATTTTGGCATGAATTTTATATTTATGGAAGCTATTTTGATGCATATATAATATAAATATAGTGTTCGGCTGGATTCCCTCTACAACTGGTGAACAATATGTATGTTCATTTCCTGAATGTGTTTCAAATACATTTCCTTATTTGTTTCTTCTAAGATTTTATGTGTATTAGCAGTTGAATTTCATTGGCCTATTTCATGGATCTATTTATTTTCTCAAAAGGAAGGATGGTGCTCATGAATAACCATTACTTTTAAACAACCTTAAATGTGCCCCATATAATCTTTTATGTTCATTTCACTCATCATATTGTTTCTTATAGTTATTAGTAGGTTGGATTGAGCCTGTTCATTTATTATAGTATGGCCTTACTGATACAGTCTAGTCTTGATAACTTCTCAGAGCCCATTCTTAGCCTTTTTCATTGACCCATGATTAGGATCAGAAGACTTCACTATTCCTGAACCACAATTTACAAAAATATATCAACTAAATGACTCGAAGGAGCAATTAAGAAATATTTAAATCCTCTTATTAAGATTTCCTAGGCACTGGTCCCTTAACAACCCAGAGGCTATCTCTAGGAGTTACAACACAACACATACACCTACACCTAGTGTAAAACGCAACAAAATACATATTAATATACATAGTACAAGACAGTGAATACACATTTCATGATACCATGACTACACCATGCACATACATAGTATCGCATGTGTCCAACACAACATATACAACATGCACCCAATACCACATGTATAACAGTACCGTATGCACAACCTGTACATAGTACTATCTATACACAACACTACGTGCACTATGTGCACACTGTAAGGATTATGGACACCACATATCTCCACAATGGTATGATATTGTCCACTTTGGGCCTAAGCCCGAATGGCTTTGCTTATGGGCTTTATCCCAAAAGGCCTCATACCAATGGAGATATTTGTCCATCCCTATATACCCATGATCCTCCCCACTTCTAGTCAATGTGGGAATTTGGTCGTATACCCAACAATCCTCCCCTCGAACAAAGGACCATCGAGCCTCCCCTCAAATGATTATCCATCCGTCCACTCTCTACCAACCAGGATTCTCCGCTCCAATGCGTTGGAAGCACATGCCTTACATGGAGCACCACCTACTGCCTCGAGAGCTTGCTCTATCCCAGGTCAACTCCTCTTCACCGTGTTGGGACCAGGACACGTCCATGAAGAATCCGGAGCATACCGCCTGTCTAACCGAGCTCATCCATGGATCCCATCGTGATATTACCGGGGCCCACCACCTTCGTTCGGCATTCGAGGATTCATCCACTTCGTTAACTTCGGGGCATGGCTCTGATACCACTTGTAAGGAATTTACCACAGAAATAATATAGAATTTACTGAGAGAAATAAATATAAAGAGACCAACAACAAATCATAAACATAAATACATATGTTTATCTGGGAAAACCCCAAACTTTGGGGAAAAATCCAACCAATGAAATTTCATTAACCATTGGCCACAACCCTGGCCAATCCGGCCAAGTGAGCCTTCACCGCTCACCTCCAGGCCTACATTACAATGAATTCTTTCCTGCCTTTTATAGGCTCCATTACATGCAATACCATGGGTCGAAAACCATGGGTGCACAAAACCATGTGCCCCAAAACCAATACTATTTACCCTAGTCAACATTGACTCTACCCGAGTCATTTTTACCTAACACACACAAAATCACATGTATACAACACCACCTACACAATGTGTACACAATGCCAAATGTACACTGCACCACCTGTACAATGTGTACACAATACCACATGTACACAACACCACATACATGACATGTACATAACACCATATGCATGACATGTGCACGACACCGTATGCACATAGAACCACATGTACAACTTGTACACAACACCACATGCACACAACACCAAATGCACATAGCACCATATGTACAACACACACACAACACCATATGTACATAGCACTGCATATTAAACATTTATATAATACCATACACACACAACACCTCATATCCAACATGTGCAACATACACACAACAGTAGTACTACACATCCATAGACCACACACTGACCCCACAAGCAACCCCACTTCTAATGTCTCTCCACCATGTATGTGTGCTTCAACATGCTACAGATCACACTAATTTCACTTCTATGATGTACCCCTTAGCATTACTTTTCCATAACATAGACGTATAAATAGTACAAGAATATATCATTAAATCATATCCACATGATACTGACCTCATAGATCTATCAAGGCTACTTTGCCACTTGATTACTCAAATCCAGGAACCTCTTCATTCCATTCACCTGCATATAAATCATTCCTCCATAAGAATGATCATTGAAAACCCTGTTAGACACTGAAATAGATACATTTATACATACAGATATAATCATTAGCATAAAAAAATCATGATTCATGATGACCCTGTCAGACACAACATACATACATACATATATACATACATGCATACATACATACATACATGTATAGATATATAAACATCAACATAATGATGATCATAACACAATTGATAGATATCATAAGGTATAGGTTAAGAGAACTTCATTTATTCGTGCACATCATGCACAACAATGAGAACAATCATTCCCAACATATCCAAGGCATCTAACACCTTAGATCCACTTTCTTTACCTTTTTTGTTTCCTTTCTCATGTATACACTGCCACCATCCATTTACCACAATGGACCCGACTATTCCAACTGAATGTCATATTCTTACCTTCTGTTGTGCTTACTCATGCACTAAACTTCATCTAGGCCTTACATTATCTATTAGGTACCACAAATCTCTCCCCGATCTCCATTAAATTTACTCTTTCCCAACCAATTCCCAAGACTCTCAAAACATAAAATACAAGGACAAGAACAAGAAACAAGAAGAAGAAAACCATGAAAACCAATACCAATATGACACCACAACCAAAGTGGCATAGATATGCAAAAAACATAAACAAGACCACAAATCAAGCTCACAAATCAAAAAATACCAAAAGAACAAGGCTATCAATAAACACCATGACTCAATCCCCATGATTTCCAATAATTCCAAAGGAAAGTTCAACCATAGCCTTCTTCAAGATTTCATGGTAGTCTCTTTTGCGATAGAATCCCCTACATCATATTGTCATAGACACATGTCTGTCAGTGCATAAATAAACATAACAACATTCTAGTTACCTTACCTTGTTGTGCCCAAGCACGCTTCCTTGTAACTGAAAACATACACCTCTCAAGGAACTCCAATTCCTTGAAAAATATAGCTATAACTAGAAAACAATTTTTATACCTATCAAATACACGTTCATGAATCTAGGACCTATCCACACAATGTCAGATGAAATCAAGGTTAATAATACTTATTGTTTCCATGCAAAGCGCTCATTTGTTTGGGATTAGGGTTTCTAAACATAGCCCAAGGAATTCTTACCCGATTCCTTTCTTTTACCATTTACCTGATTGCAATTGAGTCTTACTATGTACTGTCACATCATCCAACTATTAGTTATGTAAAAAAATCAACTATTACCTTGTCACACTAATATCAATCATGTTTCCCTACAACTGCTTTCACATGTCAATCATATATTCCAAATATCAATACAACATATCTATCAATTTAAAATCAACCTCTAGCAAATCTAAAAACCATGTCATAATCAGCAATCAACTCTCAATCATAAATCATAATACATAATGCCACAAATATCACCTACTTATACTCAATTACACATAAGTTGTCTCAACACATATTGCGTTAGTACAAACATCTTAAAACAAAATACATATTGATATCATGTGATTAATCAAACACTCAACAATAAATAAACAACATAATAGACACCAACACAGCTCAAACACCAAATAGATGACATAATCAAACATTCAAGTAAAAAGTATACGACATAAGAAAGCTCATACCTTAATGTATATTAGGGGAGGACAACCAATCTAGATTCGCACGATATAACTTCACAACATATCAACCCAATCATAAATAATATCATGATATCCATAAAAATATCTAGCTAACATTTTCACACCCTAAACTCATAAACAATTGTCATTCATGCATACAATCACATATGCACAGTTAGTCTAGACATAATACAACACACTATCATAATTTGGTCGACTCATGCCTGGATATCATAACGCTAATCATCAAGTCACTAGCATGTAACAACCACAAGTTATATATCATGCTAGTCAACAACATGTAACCTAATCATCAAGCTAACTATCATACAAGAATAAAAATTTAACATATAACATGCTCATCAACAACATATAAGTTATCTAACATAAAACAACACTAACAATGCATACCACCACATGTTTCTATCATTTATGGCCATATTACACATGTATATAGAACCACACTAATGTATGTAACCATAACATGAATAGAATGAAAGGAATACTCATAACCATAATGCATATAACAATCCTTAACCTACATACCTACATGCCCAACATTAATAAATGTCTGATGACATGCTCTTGCCTTGAGGTCTAATGCTGCAACTTCACTTTGATGGTCCACATCTCCTGCTCTATCTCACCCAACACAATAGCATCATAACATACCAATATCATCATGATGAGCTAATTTCATACAATGACCTTTATTAAACCAATGCAAACTTGACCATATGCACCCACTTGGCATGTATAACCAATCATGAACGACCAATGCATGTCCCACATATAGCATCACATAAGAAAGTATACACAGAAAACACACAAGCATGACAAATATGTGACCTAGCATAAACAAGAAATGCATACACAACATGTAGAAAGATGTAAGCAAGTGTGCATGGACAATACATAAGCATGAACAACACATAACCAGTAATATACTCATGACAACATGTTGACAACCACACCATCAACATTTCCATGGCGACACCATTACCACCATGACCAATACAACACATATGCAACAAGCATATACACCATAGGTATGAGAAACACATATGCAACCAACATAAATTCATGATCAACACACTGCCCATCTAGTCTGAGGGTTGAACCATGCTCTGATACCACTCTGTAACATCCTCTTCCCACATATACCCAAGTGACCATCAAACCGGGATAAACATGTGACAAGAGGCTAATAATATGAGATTCAACCTCCTAGATAACCTTGAGGAAGTGGAACTGATGGAAACCTAACAAACAATCCTTACACAACATCAAAAACATATCCAAGATGTATCCCAACCTCCCAGGACCCTAAACCTTGAGGGAGGCTTTATTTTTGACCAATTTGAGCCTTATCCGCAGGCATGCCGAGGCAAGGTAGCAACCAGAAGCCTATAGTTGTAGGCATGTCAAGGTATGGTAACAAGTAGGGCCCAGTTTGGTCAGTTCTATGCCTGCAATTCCGAGATTTGTGCCACTTTTTTAGCCCTAGATCCTAGGTCACTGCACAAAACTTCATGAAACTGTAGGGGATGATAAATAACAATAAAAAAAAGGTATGGAAGAAATCAAAACATTAGGAACTCATACAGACCCCTCCTAGCCAAGAGAGGAATTTCGTCAAACATGTCACAAACATTGCATCTACAGGTGTAAACAACATATTTAAACATAGGGGTCTCATACTTATTTGAGAATCACTAAGAAGCAGTGCTCCCTTACATCATTAGATGCAATACAATCTATTAGACCATAGATACATTGTGCATTCATTTACAAGTAAAAACATAGATAGAGGCATACATCATCACCGATATAATACATGCTTATAACCAACACAATAACAACATAAATAAAATGGATACAACAACAAATAAATCCATACATAAACTAATACATTTGCATACCGAATACCTGAGGAATGAGCTCTCCATTACTAAATGTAAAAACCAACCAGAGATGGGACTTCCAAGTTCCACCCGACCATAGATTGTATAAGCCAAGTCTCACTTTAGCCAATCACGCTCATGCCATATTCCAAGCATGAATGTGAGACTTTATCAAACACATTAATTGACACCAAACTAGGGCTCTAGAGACCAAACCATATTGTAATATTCCCAATTAGTCATGAGCTAATTAGAATATTCATTTTTGTTTTATTACTTTGTTTAAAGAATAAAAGAGCAAAGGAGGACCATAAAACTCCTTAATGATGAATAACTCAATGCCAAATATGAAAAGGCTAAATCTTGGGTATAAAATCAAGCACCCTTAGGTGTGACAGGGGCTGGACATTTCGAGTGGGTCAACCTTGACCAAATCTACAACGCTGTCATGGAGGAGTGGCCATCAATGAAGGACAATGTAGTTTTAGATGGAGGTGCCTTGTGTGAAAGAAGCAATCTCATAGGAAGTGATTTAGGGTTTGAAAGGTCTTGTCTTATAAAATGAAGGGGATGGCAGCATTAGAAGGTTGTTGATGTTTATCATATTTTCTAAATATATGATCTTTTTGGACATATATCTTTCCCTTGTTGTTTAGTTGAGATTGAATGTTGTTTGGCATTAGGTGTTCCTAATCGAGAATCCCACCTCTTCCCATTGAGTAGCTCTTGGGAGAGTTTGTTTTGCATAGTCCATTATCTGGCTTAGGGCCAAGCTTCTTCTTTCAACTACAATGCAGATCTTGTTGAGGGTTTGGTTTTGCAAGCTGCAGCAAGTGGATACTATATCTTTCAGATCTAGGTCATTTCAGTGCTCCTTTTCAGTGGAGGTTTCTAGTTCACTAGGAGGTCAATATTGAAGGCATTGAGCCTCATTTTCAGATCTTGGCATCAGGCCAACCATGTTTTGATCCCTATAGTGTAGTATAGATCCAAATATGCGTTATTTCTATAAGTGCAGTTGCAGGGTGGTTCAACACACCATTTGGAGAGTTATTTTCTGTGTGTTGGGGATCTGCCCTTCACTTTGGCGATCTATTAGAGGAAGTTATTCTATTTCATATATCATTTCAACCACACTTTCTAGATCTGAATATTTCAGTAGATCTGCAGTCTCAAATATCATATCTACATCTTCTACTTGGTGTTTTGCTAAAAACCCCAAGGCGGTTCATTAGAGGAGCTTGTATAGTGCATGGATATGATATAGATCTAAATTTTTATGCACTTATTTGCTCTAGATCTGATGTGTAATCTACATTTGTTGCAGAGCCAATAAAATAACATTGTAAGGTCTTTCCAGTCTTTATGTATCATTGCAGCACCTCATTCTGAGGAATTTATTCATTGGATACTTGTATTTTCTTATTATACATCTTATGGGCCATTTATTTCACATGTTTTGTTGTTGTAATAACAAATTAAAGGTCTCCATATTGGCCTCTTTATATATAAATGATGATCTGCATTATTTTCCTGTCATTCTGCATTGTATTGCTACTTTTCCCATTTGGGAATATTACACATATCAACCCTAAACTAGTGATTCCAACTCATGGTCAAACATCACTAGCCATCACAAATTGGTCTCTATCTAAGTTATCCAGGGCTATAGAGTGTTTGTTCCAACCAAGGCTCCAAGGCTAGTAACTCAACCCCTACTGTTTTCGGGATCTAGAGTGTTTTTCCAACCAAGGCAATAGGACTAGTAACTCAACCCAACAGTTTCCCATCAGGCTCAAGAGTGTTTGTCCAACCAAAGCTCCAGTAAGTAATAACTCAAACAAAAACTATAGGAACATGAGAACCAACCAGAAAAGAATCAATGGAAATAAAACCCACAATCAACATGCTTATCCAAGAAATGGAAAGTCTAGGCAAATCTACTGTCAATCTCGACCATCCTCCATGCCAATGAAAATTCATAATCAAGAAACCACATTCTATACAATGAATGCCAAAACTATTAAGGAAACCATACATGCAACTTGGCACCTGCACTTAGAACTTGCTCTATATGTTGATATCTGTTACACCATTTTTTGGTCATCTAACCTACTATCATTAGATGGACCCAAGTGCACCATGTAAGACCAATTTTACCCTAAGTAAAATTGCTTTCACTATGTAAAATAACTTAATAAAACACATTTATTAGGTTGTTTATGGTCTAAACAGGAAACCCCAAAGGGAAATATTAAACAAATCTATATTTGTTTGATTTTCCTCATGGAATAATTAATTAAACAATAATTTAATTATTATTCCTAGTCATGTTTAACCCAAAACAAAGAAATTAATTAGATAAATCTTTATTTATCTTATTATTTTCTAGGAATAATTATTTAAATCTTATTTAAATAATATTCCTTGTTAAATATGACTAAATCATCCTTAAATAATTAAATAAACCATTATTTATTTGATTATCTTTCAACCACTTCCTTAAAATGATAAATAAATCATTTATTTATTTATTATTTACAAATAAAGTTTATCGCAATTCCAAGTCAAATACTTTTTCCCTTCAACAAACACAATAAAATATTCCATAAAAGGTGGATCTAGATTTGGTTAATATTATTTAATCATGCACCAAGATCTAATGACCTAATATTTTGTTATAAATAGGAGGGTTTTTCCTACCATTCTTCACCTTTTTTTGCCTATTAGATCACTCTGGATCTAAACTCTTGGTCTGATTTTGAGCCATTATCATTGTCATATTTTCCATTATTTGCTGTGTGAGCTCCCTTTGAGTTCTATCTTTGTCTGGGTTTTCTACACCAACAAGAGAGAGAAATACTAGATTTGAAGTGCTGAGGACTTCCAAGAACCCATCCCATTGAGGAGAATTGGAAACACCTTCTTGTTTTCCTCCCAGCTGCCCTTAATACAAAAAATTCTTTCAAAAATATTGTTCTTGTCTTGTCTATTGGATGTATAGAGAAAAACCTTATTTTTACTGCTTAATGTCTCTTTATGCATAGATCTAGATTTTTGCAGCATTTTTTTTGATCAACTAACTGCAGATTTGAAGATATTGGCATCCATATTTGATGTTAGGGCTATAAGTTATGCGTAGCTAAAGTGGTCTTTTTTCGTACACTTCGATGAAAGATTCATACTAACAACTGGCGACTCCACATGGGTTTTCAATTACGACCGCTGTCGTTTTTCATATTCCTGCATATCCAGCTACTTCAGACCCTAGGGTTTCTTTTCAGCTTTTTGTTTTTCCTATTTTTATGTTTTTTTTCCCATATAAAACCCTAAAACATTAAAATTTCTAACTTCCGCGTGTTTCTGGCCCTATTGCGCAGGTGACAGACATCAGCCGCAACTGAGATGGCAACTTTTTTGGAAATCTGCTGTCGGGACACCCGAAGCTTCAGGTCGCACTTTTTCAGCCCAGAAACTATGACCTAGACTCCAGGTCGCACTTTTTAGCCCATTATCTGCGACCTGCACAGAAAACAGGTCAGAACCTGCGACGTGCCAATTTTTCTGCTATTTTTCTGAAATTTTTCTAGGATTTTCTGAAGCTTCTGCCAGGGTTTTCCAGCCTCTGTCTCAGCCCATTTAGCCCTGTTTCTAACCTGTTTTTCTCATCTAAGTGGGAACATAGCCCCCTAGGGCTTCAGTACCCTCCAATTTTGGTGGAAGATTTTTAGCTGTTTCAGGTGTCTGATTTTTCAGAGTTTCAGCCTTCCCTTTTCCAGATCTGATACCTCTTTTTCAGATCCCTTTAAATCATCTCTTCTCCCTTTCAAATCACCTCCTATAGTTTTGTTTGGATCTACCTTTAGGGCCTCCTCCTTGTCCCTTCTGCCTTTTGCTGATTTCCTCCTTTTTTACAGCCACCTTGCCTCTACCTATTGGCTGTGTTCTGCACCTCCTTTCAGCTTTTTTCTCCTTTAGGTCCCTATCCCTCCCGACCTTAGATCTATTGGCCTCTTTTTAGTGTGTTTTGACTATATTTTTTCCTCTTTTAGACTAGTTTTGAGGGACCCGCCTTCTCGGGTTTGATCGATGCATTGTTAGCTGTTAATTTTATGTTATTTCAGCATTATATACTGTTCTCTGCAGATTTATTTTCAGTTACGCAACACACTTTTTATTTTTCTCTCAAAACGTCTGGGTTTAAAAATTAAAATTAACGCATGCCACACACTCACCCTAAGCAAAGAAGAGTCTAGTTAACACCGCCAGGAAAATACTTTAAAACATTGTAAAATCAATTGACACTGCACCTTTCTGCCCTTGTTTCGACATTGTAATCACTTGATTCTGCACCTCCCTACCTTTGTTGGTCATTCTTCTTCCCCTTGTGCTGAGTTTGTGTTGTCATCATTGCGCCCCAAGGCGCACATCCCGGAGACTTCTTGGCCTTCACCCTCAGTTTCCGGTTGGTCGACCTAATCCTTCCCGCCATCATCAAGTTAGTCCTCCTCCGAGTCCGCACTCCGACTCCTCTTCTGATTCATTGGGTTCTCCTTTTACTACTAGTTCTCCCCCTGTCACCTTCACTATGTCTAGTCCAGGGCCTAACGCTAGCGGTAATCCTGGCCCTAATGCCCGGACTACTACTAGCAGAACCGCCATAGGAACTACCTCGGCTGTACCCTTGCTCCCTTACATGGCAGGCCTCAGTCTCCCCGATTTCAATCAGTTAATCAATGACCCCATCCGCCACGATGTTAGTTGGCCTACTATGCCAACCAAGCTCCCTTCTAACATCCCCAAGTTCGAAGGCCTTGCTGGAGAAGATCCAACCAATCATATCCGGTCTTTTCACATGTGGTGTTCTTCCAACTCCATTACCGATGATTCCATTCGTCTTCGGTTATTCCAATGCACGCTTACAGGCAATGCTTCTAAATGGTATGTTGACCAGACCTCTTCTTCCCATACCACCTTTGCGACCATTGCCCAAGCTTTCTTATCTTATTTCCAACTCCCTCTCCGATACGACACTGGTACAGAACTCTTGACTTCTTTCCGTCAATCATCTTTGACCCGCCTTTCCGCTCATGTCCAGGAATGGTGGAGACGAAGGAGCTTATGTCAAGCCCCCCCCCTTCGATGATCAGGTCTACATGGACTGGTTCCTTAGAACTCTCTTACCCGCCATTGGCAAAGATGTCGCCTCCCATTTCCCTCAAACCGAAGAAGCCACCCTCCAAATAGCCTTGAAATATGATCTAATCTATGCTCAGTTTGGTTATGTTTATATTGTCCTTCCTGACCTCCCTAGGCCCGGTGGCGCTAACGCCCCGGGGGCATCTCATTCTGCCGATAGTATCATTTGAGCCCTTTCTCTTCCATATGCTCAACCTCCTATGGGCTATGGTCTCCCTCTGGGAGGGGCCAGCACCTCTAGCACTTTTCCCCCTCCAGGTAGCATGTATCCAGGATACAGCATGCCTCCTCCCTTTGCCCAATCTCCTGCTTACCTCCATGCTGACCAACCTAACCATTACCCTTATCCACAGCCTGGCACTCCAGCTCCTCCAGCATTTTCACTTCCACCTCCCTTGCCTTCTCAACCCCAACAACAGCACCTACAGTCCCCTCCAGGGCAAGTATTTGCACAGCAGGGCGCGACTAATCCCCCTTCCTATAAAAGAAGGCGGAAAGGCAATAAAAATCAATCTGCCCCTGGTACTCGTGGACCCAATCCTCAAGGTATTGGCCCTAACACTGCTAACCCGCAACAGGGCACTCAGCCCAAGCCGGACAGGCCTCTTCGCACAAATAAGCCTTGCTCATGTTGTGGTGTTTACGGTCACTACACTCATGATTGTACCCTTTTACCACATATGCGGTAGATGTGGGAGTCTCAAGCCACATTGCGAGGACAACATGCCTCTCCTCATGCTCCCCCTAATGTGGCCACTACTCAACCGGCTGTGTTTTTCAATCCTTTCCCTCAGCAAGGATTCGTGGCTGCCCAACCACCTGACGGACGGGTAGCCACCCAACCTTCCCCTTCTGGTTCCTCCGATTACCAGATCCTCATGATGAACTCTAATCCCTCTCCAACCATCGACCTTAACCTTTAAACTTGGTCTCGTCAGTACCCCAAGTCTCCTGCTCAGTCTGTCCCCGAGTCCCCTTCTTCAGGTTCTACAGAGCCTCTTTCAACATCCAATGGTCCCTTACACATCCCTCCACCCAAAGTCGAGGTTCATACTAAGATTCCTAAGGGACCATTACGTCGAAATGCTTCTTCTGGTTGCGCTGCTCATTCGTATAGCATAGTAGATGATTTGGAACAGTCTCCTGCTGCCATTTCCACATTAGAACTCCTCCTTCCCAAAAGAAGGCTCTACTATCTGCCATGGGTGCTGTAGATCCTGCTGATGACCAAATGATTATTTTCGACACCCATCAATCAAAACATCCTCCTCTTCCTGCTTCCGTAGCCTTCCAAATCCCAGTCAAAATCCGGAACGCAAACTTTTCTCGGTGTATAATTGATGAGGGGGCATCCACCTGTGTGATGTCTGCTTCAGTTTGGAAGCAACTCGGATCTCCTGAGTTGGCACCTTCCACGATCACCCTTCGAGCGTGGGATGGCCATGCCTCCCAGCCCATTGGCCTATTCCGTAATTGTCCTATCACTCTTGCGGGCAAGACTGTTTGCGTTGACGTCAAAGTCATTGACGCCCATCTAGATTACAACATTCTCTTGCGGAGAAGCTACACCTATGCCATGTCTGTTGTCCCCTCTGTGGTTTTTCGCAAGATGTCTTTTCCTCACAATGGAAATATAGTCACCATCGACCAGTTGACATATCATCAGCCAAAATCTCAGACCTCACCTGAGGCGACCATCTCTTCTGTCGCCAACAAGCAAACTGTCGATTCCTTGACCAGTGTCTTTCCCGGCATCTACAAAGCCTCCTCTTTGCTTGGAACTTTCCCTGGTCTCCCTCCTCCTCCTATCTCTGATCCCAGCTTATCGAATGTTTGCATGATGCAATTGTCTCGGGCGGCCCTTAAGCGACCTGCTTCGGCTAGTCAACAACCTCAGACTCAACCTCGCCCACCGTAACCCGCTCCTAGCCATTCATCTCAGCCAGCCAGACCTCCTCCTTCTGGCCCTTCTCCTACAGCTGGTATCCCTGAGCCCCTCTCTCCTCCCGGATTGGTTCCTCCAGGCCTTAGCCACCTCGAAGTCGTTCTGCCCGGCCATTACCCCTCCGGTCAGATACCGTCATTCATTCCACCTCCTGGAATATACTCGGTACCTGTTATGGATACCCTCTCTCTCCCCAACCTGACCCTGGGTATACCCGTCTGGTACCTTGACCCTCCAGCCACTACTCCACCTGGTCACCCCAAACCCTACCTTGCTTTGACTCCAGTTCAATCGGTCCCCCTCACTTCTCCCACTACCATGGTGCCTCACACACCTCAGCCAGCACCATCTCCTATTGCGACGGTATCGGAAAAAGGGGGCAAATCTCACACAAAAGTCCATAAGGACCAAGCCGCCCGGCCGAACCCTACCCCCCCTCACTCGCCAAAGCGCGCTATCCAGTGTGCTTTGTGCGATGTTGTCGGTCACGCCACCCATGCATGTCCTGAATTGCCACTTCTCAAGACCATGGTCAACGAGACATTTCCGGAATCTGATATCCCTGAAGTCTACGTCACTATCCTTGATTCTAGCTCGAAACTCAAAATCTTGCGCACAAACCACCCTTGTGCTTTGTGCGATTTCCATGGCCATTACACCCACCTCTGTCCCCGCCTTGATGAGTATCGTTCCTCCTTAGCCACGTATCACCAATTCAAGGCTACGCATGACAAGATACCTTCTCACTTGTTTGTGAGTTCTACTTCGGTAGGACCAGAGGATCTTCCTACTTCCATCCACATTCCCCCTCCCGCTGTTGAAATGACAGAGCCTTCAACCACCATCTTTTACCTATCGTCGTCCTTAAGAGATGATTCACCTCACCTCCTACCTATGGCCACTCTCGGCTCCACCTCAGTAGACCTTGGATCTGCTGACATTTCCCCTGTAAGCCTTTCTCCACAAGATGACCAGTTAGGTATTTCTACATCACCGGGTGCTCCTCCTTCCTCCAGTATTCCCATCTTACAGTCAGATGAAGACATTATGGAAGCCATGACCAACCCTGACTTTCCATGGGATGATATGCACCATCGCGCATTTTTCCTCCCACAACAGTCCCATGACCAATATGCTGTGGAAACCAAAGACTTCATTCCCCATGCAGTCGATTGGTTCAAAAACCCCATCCCTGCACCTGATGCTTTCGAAGAAGGAAACATGGCCAATATCTCTCCTACCATTAAAATTGACATTTCAGTCAAACCAAGAATCGAAGAATACATCACCTTGGGTGCCCAATGCACCCCGGAAGAAATTGAAGCGTACACTAAGCTTTTCAAATAATTCCACGATATTTTCGCCTGGTCCTACTCTGAAATGCCTGGACTCGATCCTGCCATCGTCGAACACCACATCGACACATGGCTCAATGCCAACCTAGTCCATCAAAATTTGAGACCCATTCATCCTTCCAGACGTGATGCTATCAAAGCCAAAATCGATAAGCTCAAGCAGGCTAGTTTCATTTATCCCATTGAATACACCACTTGGGTGTCCAACCCTGTTCCCGTTCTCAAGAAATAAGGCACCATCTGTGTCTGCACGGACTTTCGCGACTTGAACAAAGCTTGTCCCAAAGACAACTTTCCCACACCTTTTATTGACCAAATCATTGATGAGTGTGCGGGGCATGAGGTTCTATCCTTTATGGATGGTTTCTCCGGATACAACCAAATTGTTATCCGTCCTGCTGATCAACTTAAAATCACGTTCATCAGTCCGTGGGGAACTTTCGCTTACCGGGTCATGCCATTCGGCCTTAAAAATGCCGGCACCACTTTTCAATGGGCCATGTCTTATTGTTTCTATGACTTAGCTCATATTATCCTTGCTTATTTAGACGACCTCACTACGCGTTCTAAACATCGGGCACAGCACCTCCACGATCTGCGTACCGTCTTCCTCCGATGTCGCAAGTATAATATCCTCCTTAACTAGTCTAGTCTCCTAAACTGAGTTCATTTAATTGTCAACCAGGATTTGTAAACTGCTGAAGTGAAATGTACCATATGTACCTAGGTGCTTGTTTCCTAGTGCGTTGTGTGTAGTGTTTTGTGATGTTTTGGTCTTTTATGTTGATTTATGATGTTATTGGTCTTTTGAAGTTTTATGTTTACAATGAAAATGCCTAGAAAACTAATGAAAATAAATTGGTGGTCAAGAACACAGTTGAGCCTAATGTATGGAATGGCAAATGTAATAAAAAATACTGAAGCAACATCTAAACTATGACTGAATAGAAACAAAAGTAGAAAACTAATGAAAAGGAATTGGTGGTTAAGAACACAGTTGAGCCTAATGTATGGAATGGAAAATGTAATCAAAAACACTAAAGCAACATCTAAACTATGACCAAATAGAAACAAGAGCTTAATGATGACAAATGACACAAACTAGTCTTTGAAAGATGATCACTAAATATGCAAGTTTTCTAACTAAACAGTTAGACACTAATCATGATGCAACATTCTATTCTAAGCTCATCTATTCCATGACTAATTCCTAGTTCTATTCTGCAATTTCAATTGATTGTCACAGAGCCTATACTCAAAGGGTTATTGGTTTCTTTTCAAGGTGGTTCTGTTGAGGAAGAGCTCTGTTTATGGTGAGGAATTTGCAGAGATATTTCAGACCTTGTAATGATGTTATCTTCTGTTCCTAAGGTTATGGATCACTGATGGTTTTCAGAACAAAAAGATATTTGTAAATAATGAAGGCTGTCTTATGAATTCTATCAACTAAAGTGATCTATTGTGCAAAGGGTGACAATGTGACTATGAGATTTAAGTGCAATGAATTGATTTAAACATGAGCTTAAGATGCTTCAAAACTAAAACAATGTTAAACCATAAGCCATCATCAAACTTTGAAACGAAGTAGCTGGACATGAATTAAATGCAAAATGAAACTCCGGAGCGTTCTAATTAACATGCACTATTCTATGAAGTTACACAATCTGGTTGTTCATCATTAATGATATTTTGGAAAAGTTCCTTCTTGTGGAAGAGGTAGAACAATTCTGACTGTGGACTTGTATGCAGTTGAAAGCAAATGAACAGAAAGCAAATGAAAAACTAAATTGTCACATCACAGTCATATCTTGAACTTCTTAAGGATGTCTTGGAAGAATTTCTTCTTGTGGAAGAATGATTAGGACAAGTGCAGCTGTGATAGTGAAGACTAAAAACTACAACTAACTCCTATAACACTATAGCTATTCATCATTCATTGTTATGATCTGTTGGAAGAATGTCTTCTTGTGAAAGAACTGGAATGAATATAACTACAGTCTCTAGTTAAAAACAAATACAACTCCTATCCTACAGTACCATAGTCATTAAACATTCATCATTTTGATTTATTGGCAAAGTGTCTTCTTGTGGAAGAACTGGAACGAATATGACTACAGTAGCTAGTTGAAAACAAATATAAATTTAACTCCTATCCTACAATACCATAGTCATTTAAACATTCATCATTTTGGTCTGTTGGAAGAGTGTCTTCTTATGGAAGAACTAGAATGAGTACGACCACAATATATAAAACAAAACAACTACTAATTCAATATGCAGAATGTAAAGACAGCTAAGAAAAACTTATCTACTGTACGCAAAAGAAAGTCCGTTCAAGGGGCAGGGGCCCTCTACCACTTGACGGCATTCAACTCCCAATTAAATCATGCCTTCAGGATAATTTTGTCTGCTCCATTAACGATGCAATAGTTTGAACATAATGCTCTGTGTCTTCAAAGACGTAACACAGAGTTTTCACAAAATCTAGCAGCAAATCTAATGCAAAATCTCTAACTAAGCTCTCGGCCTACTCAAGAGTTTATAAAGAAAATGAAAGTAACAATAATTACAATAATTTAGGAATGATGTCTTCCTAATCCAAATCATCTTAGGAGTCTTTGAGGTGGCTGCGTAAAGGAGAAAAGACACCTGGACTGTGACAGTCCTAGTAGGAGTCTTCCTTCACAAATGTGTTCACACGTGCATAACCGCACCCAGAATCCATTTCCTCTTCCATGACGAGAAACACACCATGTAGGCACGACGTGGATCATGCCCATATGCGTTTTTCCTCAAGTGGCCACCTGGAACATGCTCAAACATAAAGGTAGCTGCAGAATCGCCGGTTAGCTACGGAATGCATGCATTCTGCAGCTAGTTCCGGTCAAAATGCTTAACAATGGCAACAATAACAAAATTCAACAAGTCAGTTATGTAAACCATTATAGAAGTAATTCTAACTATTTTTATTGATCAATTGGGTTTAAAATGGAAATGGACAAGGGAAAAATGAGGTAAAATGAGGTGAAGGAAAGCACAAATTTGAGGCTCAACATACCCCCACTGTTGTCTCTTTGCATGTCCTCATGCAAATTATCCTATAAATTTTGAGGGTTCTGCAAGGACATCTAATCCCCTTCTTCTCCTTTGTCTGAATGTTAGAGGCCTTCTGGGTTTCCTGATCACAAGTTTGAACCTGAGGTTTGTGAGTGCTCTGACCAACTTTTTGTTCCTTGTCTTCATCTTCTCATTGGTCCTCTCCACTTTGTTTATATGCAAGGATAAGGTTGAGTTCATATCAGTCTTGAGCTTGATTTGATCTTTGAGAATTTCATTCTCATTTTTGATGTGTCTATTCAACAATTCCAACTCATACCTATCCCTCCTCAATATATCACTTTCAGTTAGTGGAGGACTGGGGGTTCTCTCTTCTCTTTCTGAAGCTGTTCTCTCTAAAGTTTCCACATAATCATAGATTTCCTGTTGAGCAGGATCAATCTCAGGGGTGCCTTCATAAAAATCTTCATCATCATACTCTTCCATAGATGTTTCTTCATCCTCAATATTGATTACCCCTGTTTGTTTGATTGATGTTTTCTTCAGTTTTCCTTTTAATCTGTGGCTTCTCCTAAGTTGAGAGGAACCCTCCCCTTTTTCTATAACAGATTCCTTGATTACCTTCTCTGCCTTGAGTTGACTCTTGATTTTAGTCAACTTCTCCAAAATGACTTCTTCACTGCTTTCTTGAACCGGTTTGTCAATTTTACCTTTTGGAGTCCTCCATCTCCTACTTCTCTTTGTGGTCTGTGGTTCAGGTGATAGTTCTTTTGCTTCCTCAAAATGATTTCTTATTAAGAAATCATCCCATGTATCATTTGATTTAGATAGATGATGCTCAATTAAAATTTTTACTAACCCATGATGATACAGGGTTGTTTCCAAAAAATGAACTCTTCTCTGAACACAGGAAGCCATTTTCTTCAGACTTTGATACAAGAAATATGGTAAATTCAAATCTTCTCCTAGAAAATGCAACATTAGTCTCATATGGTAGACATAAAATGTCCCATATCTACCCTCACATGTAACAAATTTTTGTAAAAGTAGTATATTCCTCCATTTGCTCTTCAATGCTGTACTGGGAATTCCCTTCTTGAACACACTAACATCCATGTTTGGTGATTTTAAGATTTGTTTCCATGAGTCATTATGGAATTCCCTATTTTTAAACCATCTTTCCCCAGCTCTGGATAATCCTGTAGCCTCTGCTATAAAAACTTCATTAACAATAAACTTAACATCCCCTATTTCAACCTCAGTGCCTTGGAATGATCTAGCAAATGTTTTGGTGACTTCCTTATGGCAACCATTAAACTTTTCCAAGAATTGGAGCCATCCTATTTGTTGTAGCATCTCCTTGCATTGTGGATAACCTTCTAAATATTTTGATCCTATAGGCTCAATCCTTACGATGAAACCCATGATTTTTCACTATCAATTAACACTCTTCTCTATCCACAAAACAATGGCTTTTACTTTCAGATTAAAATGGCTTCAAGCTCTAAATTAAAATGGCTTCAATTTTGGAAGAACATACCTTTGAAATAGCTACAGTCTTAAAAATCTCTGGTTTGTATGCCTCTATTTGAAAAATGCCTTCGAATCCTCGGACTGATGTACTTCTGTTGAACTTTGGAATGATATGGAAGCAATTTCAATTTTCGAGCTAATGTGTCTCTGATAGACAGTGGTAGATGATTTCAAGTTTCTTTTTGTGCAATACCTCGGTCCTTGATAACAGAAAGACTTCAAACTCAATCACTGAAAAATACTTTTGTTTCTAGTAACAACAGACTTCAAACTTAACCTCGGTCTCTGATAGCAAATGGTATGCTTCAAATTCAACACTTACAGTAACTTTGTCTCGGGTAACAACAAACTTCAAAACCAGTCACTACCACACCTCTGTCTTTGGTAATAAAGACTTCAAACTTCAATTACTACCACACCTCTGTCTTTGGTAGCAAAGTCTTCAATTTTAGCACCTCTGTCTTCTGGTAGCAACAGGCTTTAAACTCTACACGACCACAATTCTGTGTTGATAGTGAAAATGCTCCAAACTTCGTTCTCAGTGATATGCTTTCTGTTCATTGAGTTCTCACACCATTATGCTTTCAATGTACCTCTTCTGTTCTGCCCCTGATGGTAATAATGCTTCTGCCTTCGGAATGGAATACTGGCTACGGAATGACGTTATGGCAAATGGTCACGGCATAGAGTGGTGGAGTGAGGTGGAGGATTGCATTAATGATTTGAGGAGACGGCGGAGGATTTACGACAGCAGGAAAAATCTCAATCATTAAAGAACTTGGTTAAGAGTCGTGGGAATTTCAAATGATTTGGCCGTTCCACCGCTCAAATGCTATTGGATAGAAAATTTGAATTGGAAGATTTAATACAAAGTCTGTAGAGGGTTTTGTTTGGTGTTTGATCAATAAAATAATTAAAACAACTTTTTGAATAATCCACAACTAAACTATGCTAAATTTTCATGAATTGCCATCGTAATTTAAATTTGTTACCTCTGCCCTTTATTTGATGTTTGTGTAGCCTTTGTCTTCTCTGCTCATCTTTGGAGGAATCTTTCACAATTTTCTTGATATTTTTGATTCATGAATTCACTGGATCACTTTGTTGTAATTTTGATGTCTGCTGGTTGATGCCTTCAGGGTTTATGGCTGCAAAAAGACTGTCGGGCTGTAGAAAAGGTGATCAGCTGCAGAATGTCCACTGAGCTGTAGAATGTTCCTGTAGAATACTTTAATCATGAAAAATGAAATGTTTTTGGAAGATGGGTGAAATGTTTATGAAAATGGATGAAAATGGATGATGGATTATGAAGTGGATAATGGAAAAAAAAATGGATTCAGTTCATGGAATGAAGGAACATAATGGATGTACTGAAATTCATTCACTTGCAGCAAGATATCAAATTCTATGTTTTGACATGAAATGAATGGAAGATGGAGTGAAATGAATGGAATGTGGAATGGAGTGAAATGTGAATGATGGATGGGATGAAGTATGGATGGATAATGAATGGAGTGAGATGAAATGAATCATAAGTACTATGGCACTGAACTTATGATTTTTATAACAGCTGCTTAGAAACAAAAATGGGAAAATTTAGAGTGTCAGAGAGACTCTGATTTTCACCCTATCTTTTCTGTATAAACATGCCAATCGGTGATTGGTTTTCATGTTTATACCTTTATTTTTTTTTATTTTAAAAAAAAAAAAAAAAATGCTTCAGAAAATTTCATCAAGTTGATGAAGAAGAGAGACTCTTCTTCATTAACTTCACATCATTGTCTCCTTGGAACTTCTTGACAAACTCTTCTCTTGAGAGTGGCTTGTGGTATAACTTCAGTCTATGGCCATTCACAAGAAAAGTGACCTCCTCTTCATCTATAGTTCTGATTTTTACTGCCCCATTATCAAAAATTCGAACAATTTCATATGGCCCAAGCCAATGTGTCTGAAATTTCCCTTGAAAATCCTTGAATTTAGAATCAAACAAGAGAGCCCAATCACCCTCTTTAAATTTCTTCTCTTTGATGTACTTGTCATGCCATCTAGCCCTTTGCTGTTGGACTAGACTTGTTTTCTGAACTGCATCTTGTCTGATCTCATCCAATTCATTAATTTTCTCCAGTCTATGCTTTTGTGCCTCCGTTAGATCAAGTCCTAGCTGAGCTGCCATCTTGAATGTTTGAATTTGGAACTCTATAGGAAACAAAAATTGCTTCCCATAAACAAGCTCATAAGGAGTATGGCCTGTTGTGTTTCTCCATGTAGTTCTATAGGCCCACAAGGCTTCAGGAAGCCTATCTACCCAATCTCTTCTATGTAGATGAGCAGTCTTTGTTAGGATTCCTTCAATGACTTTATTAGTGGATTCCACTTGACCATTTGCTTGTGGATGATAAGGAGTAGATGTTCTATGTCTGATTTTGTACTTCTCCATCATTTTCTCCACTAGCCTTGATGTAAATTGAGCTCCTTGATCTGTAACAATTTCCCTTGGGACACCAAAACGAGTAAAAATATCCTCAAAAAGAAAAGTAACTACAGATGATTCATTAGCAACAAGTAATGGTTTAGCTTCTACCCACTTAGTAACATAATCGGTGCAAACTAATATGTATTTCTTTTGTCTTGATGGAGGACTAATAGGTCCTACAAAATCCAAGGCCCATTTTTCAAAAGGTTCAATGTGTACCTGAGGTTGTAATGGCATCTCACCTGAAGGAGAAGGTTTCCCTACCCTTTGGCAACTATCACACCTTTTGACATATTCCCTTGCATCTTTAAACAAAGATGGCCAATAATATCCTAAGTTAAGGATCTTATAGGCTGTCCTCTTATCTGCAAAGTGTCCGCCACAAGGTTCATCATGACATGCCTTGAGAATTTCAGGCATCTCATCTTCACGAACACATCTTCTAATGATCAAATCTGAACCTGTCTTGTACAACTCATTAGCGACACATGAATATCTTGCACTATCATTAATGATTTTTCTTTTATCCCTTGCATTCATAATTGAAGGAAATTTTCCTGAAACTAAATAATTAGCAATATCAGCAAACCATGGAGTTTGAGTAGAAACTGCAAAAAGATATTCATCGGGAAATTGATCTTCAACCGGAGTGTCATCTTTGATATTTTGAATTCTAGACAGGAAGTCAGCCACAGTGTTTTGTTTTCCAGGCCTATCTAGAATAGTCATGTTGAATTCTTGCAATAATAACAACCATCTTATAACTCTACCATTAGTGATTGATTTATTCATTAAATATCTAATGGCAGAATGATCAGTGTGAATAAAAGTTTCATAACCTGTTATATAGTGTCTAAATTTGTTAATGGCATGAACAACAACTAAAAACTCTTTTTCAGTTACAGTATAGTTTAACTCTGCAGGAGTCAAATTTTTACTGATATAATAGATGGCATAGGGAATTAAATCTTTCTGTCCCAATACTGCTCCTAAAGCTGTATCGGAAGCATCTGTTGAGATATGAAAAGGTAACTTCAGTTAGGTCCCCTTAATATAGGTGCTTCAGAAATTTTGGTTTTCAGGGTTTCAAAAGCTAACTGGCAATCAGAAGTCCACTTAAATTCACAATCTTTGGTAAGTAATTTGAAGAGAGGAGATGCTATTTTGGTGAAGTTTTCTACAAATCTCCGATAGTACCCCGTAAATCCTAGAAAACTTCTTACATCTCTTTGACAACTTGGAATGGATAGGTTAGAAATAACTTCAACTTTCGCTTCATCAACTCTAATCCCATCCCCCGAAATGTGGTGCCCTAAAACAATACCTTCAGTGAACATCATAAAACATTTTTCATGACTAAGAGAAAGGTTTGCTTCTTGACATCTTTTTAAGACCTTTTCCAAGTTTTCTAAAGCCTCTTCAAATGTATCCCCATAAACTGTAAAATCATCCATGTACACCTCTACACAGTCATGTATTAGATCAGAAAAAATTCCTAATACTGCCCTTTGGAATGTTGCAGGTGCATTGCACAATCCAAATGGCAAAACTCGGTAGGCATAAGTACCCCAAGGACAAGTAAATGTGGTTTTATCTTGGTCTTCAAGTGCTACTTGGATTTGATTGTAACCACTAAATCCATCCAGGAATGAAAAGTACTTTTTACCTGCTAATGTATCTAATACTTGATCTATGAAAGGTAAAGGAAAATGGTCTTTAAGAGTAGCTTTATTCAGTTTTCGGTAGTCAACACACACCCTCCATTTTCCATTTTTCTTAGGTACAATTACTAAAGGGGAAACCCACTGACTATCTGAAATAGGATAAATGAAGTTAACATTTAACAATTTTTGTAGTTCTTCCTTGACAATTTCCCTAAGATTTGGATTCATCAGTCTTTGAGGTTGTCTAATTGGTTTGCAATTTGCCTCTATATAGATGTGATGAGTACAAGTCTTGGGACTTATCCCTTTCATGTCAGTGTATTCCCATGCATATGCAGAAGAATGTCTCTGTAATACTTTGACTAGCTCTTCTTGTTGAGATTTTTCCAGGTTTTTGTTTATGTTTAAAGTTTTGCCTGGAAAAATTTCACTTGTAGAACTGCCAAATTTGTCCATAGAATGAAGAGACATCTGTCTAGATGACAAGAACTCAATATTGGATCTCTCTTGAAATGATTCTTGTTTGTGTTCTGGAGATGATTCAAAATTTTCTAGAGTATTCAGAATTTGATTATCTTCACTAATTTCTGAAATTGTGAAGAGTGGTTGCAAATATTCTTCATCCTCTATCCATTGAGTGTCATCTAGATCCGTAATTGTCCTAGCTGGAGGATATAAAGTGAATTTCTTTGTTGAACTTCCATCAGAAATATACATATCACCGGACCTACAACTAATAAAAGCATCAGCTGTAGCCAACCAAAGTCTTCCTAGTATAACAGGATGGCCTCCTAGATTATTCTTGGGGGTAAGGATCATGAAATCCACAGGGTACTCCCAAGAGTCTAGGGACACTGGAATGTCTTCTATTACCCCATCTGGTCTGATCACAGATCTATCTGCTAGTTGTAATAGTGTGGGTGTAAAGAGAAGATTAGGAAGTTTCAGTTTGTCCATGATTTGTCTACTCATGATATTTATTGCTACTCCTAAGTCAATGAGTGTGTTTTGAATTTCAATTCCATTGATGTGAATTTTGACAATTGGATTTCCTGGGTCAAGGTACTTTGGAATAGTAGTCTTACCCATCATAATGTCTGCTATTTGTCCTACCAGTTGAATTTTCTTGGTTTCTCTTATTCTTTTCTTTGTTGTCTTCATACTCAACTCCTTTATTGTTTTGGCTAAAATTGGGATTTCCTTGATGGCTTGCAATAATGGAATTTTAATGCAAACATTTCTCAATTCATTCAAGAAATCATAATTAGGCACCATTATTTGTTTTTCTACACCTTTGTCAATTTGTAATCTTTCCGGAAAGGGAGGTATAGAAGTAGATGTGGATGGTTGCTCTAATACTGGAGTTGGGCTTATTGGATCTTTTTGTTTCGGTTTTTCAATGTTTTGGCCTTGAAAGGATGTTTCTTCCTCAAGACTTTTATTAACCCGTAGGGAGTCTTCCTCAGAATCATCTTGTTCTTGTATGATCACAGAAGGTTTCCTCTTCTCAAGTATCCTTCCAGACCTAAGTTGAACATCACTAAGGTCTAGAGGAGTAATTAAATAAGTTGGAAATTGTTGTCCTTCTATCATATATGTATTTTGAGGATTCTTATTATTGGGGTTTGGTATGGGCTGAGCTGGTAATTGATTGGATTTTTGATGGAATGGTAATGGAAGTGGTTGATTTTGATGAGGTTGGTTCAAATGATGTTGTTGAGAATTCTGTTGAAAATTTTGTTGAAGATTTTGAGGAAAATTTTGTTGAGAATTTTGAGGATAAAATTGTGGATATGGTGGATAGGATGGTGGATACTGATAATATGGAGAGTATCTTCCATAGGGACCTTGTGATCCTTGTGCCCAAGTTTGAGATTGATTTTGAAATTGGGGCCAAGATTGCTGCCAAGAATTCCAAGGTGGAGGTTGATTATACATTTGATCATGAAATCCCTGTGTCTGAGATCCCTGCCAAGGTCTTCTAGATACAAATTTAAGAGATTCTGTGGAATCTGTAGGAGTTTCTTCTTGAAAAACAGCCTTGAGACCAGGAAGAGAAGGACAATTCTTGGTCTCATGTTTCTCAGAACAAATAACACAGGTTTCTACAACTTTTACATCTAAAGGACACTCTCTCAAGGCATGTTTCTTCCTACAATTGGGACAAAAGATTGCCAAGGCATCAGATTCAGCCTTTTGCTTGTTTTGTATCTTGAGGGTGTCTATTTGTTCACTAAGACTCCCTAAGATGTCAGATTTAAAATCATCAAGCATGTGGCCTATTTCTGATCTACTTACTGTCCCAGAAGCAGATTTACTTGCTCTTGCAAGAGCAGGATCTCTTGGACCTTTGACAGTTTTGGATTTCCCTCTGGAAAGGTTGATACATAACTCGGATATTTCAGGTAATGTGAGTTGTGATATATCCCCTTTTCCCATCATGTTAAGGATATCCAACCATTCATCCCTAATGGTTTTTAACAAAAGAGCTTTTAAAGTGTCTTGATCTAGGTTTTCCATTTGTGCCCTTTTTATGTTGTATTTAAATCTTTCCAACAAATCTTCTAAGTTTTCATCTTATTTTTGTAACATCTTGAACACTTCTTCCTTATGATTAACCAGCATACAATAATCCAAGTATCTCTCTAGAAATGCTTGTTTCATGTCTTCCCATGTTCTAATAGAACTATTGTTTAAACTCATAAACCACTTCAATGCTGCTCCTTTCAGAGTTGAAGGAAATAATTTCAATTTTTGAGCATCTTGAAGATAGTCATAAGTCCTACACAGCACTTCAAATTCGAATAAGAAAGTTTCAGGATCCTCAGTTTTAAGTCCATAGAAGTTCGGAAGGACAGAAGGTGAAATGTTTTTCATGGTTGTATTGGTTTCTTCATCAAGTATAGGGAACCCAAAAGAGCTTCCTATTCTACCTCTTCCTCCATCTACACCTCTACCTCCTCTTCCTCCTTCTCCTCTACCTCTTCCTCTACCTCCTCCAAATGTGTTTTCTCCATTAACAACTCCTCCTCCTCCTTCTTCTGCCATGGTTGACTCTCTTGTGGAAGTAGAAAGGTTTGTATCCTCAACAAAGGTTTTTGGATCCTCTTCTATGGCAGGTTCAGTGGATGAAGTGGAAGGTTTCTCTAATGGAATAGGTGACCTTAGATCTTCTAGAAGTCCAGGATCGGTAAAGGATGGAAGATGGGTTTGAGTTGAAGGTGTACTAGTTCTGGATCTGGATGAAACAAGTGGTGTTCTAGATGTCAAACTTCTGCCTCTGCTGCTTATAAATCTTCCTCTTGAATCTCTCTCCCTACGCATAAAATTGTTTTTGGATGCTGAGAAACAAAGGTTACCTAGTTTTCACTTCCCCGGCAACGGCGCCAAAATGTTGTGCCTCAATCTAGTCTCCTAAACTGAGTTCATTTAATTGTCAACCAGGATTTGTAAACTGCTGAAGTGAAATGTACCATATGTACCTAGGTGCTTGTTTCCTAGTGCGTTGCGTGTAGTGTTTTGTGATGTTTTGGTCTTTTATGTTGATTTATGATGTTTTTGGTCTTTTGAAGTTTTGTGTTTACAATGAAAATTCCTAGAAAACTAATGAAAAGAAATTGGTGGTCAAAACCACAGTTGAGCCTAATGTATGGAATGGCAAATGTAATCAAAAACACTGAAGCAACATCTGAACTATGACTGAATAGAAACAAGAGCTTGATGATAAATTCTTAGACAAATGACACAAACTAGACTTGAGAAATAATCACTAAATATGCAAGTTTTCTAACTAGACAGTTAGACACTAATCATGATGCAACATTCTATTCTAAGCTCATCTATTCCATGACTAATTCCTAGTTCTATTCTGCAATTTCAATTGATTGTCACAGAGTCTATACTCAAAGGGTTATTGGTTTCTTTTCAAGGTGGTTCTGTTGAGGAAGAGCTCTGTTTATGGTGAGGAATTTGCAGAGATATTTCAGACCTTGTAATGATGTTATCTTCTGTTCCTAAGGTTATGGATCACTGATGGTTTTCAGAACAAAAAGATATTTGTAAATAATGAAGGCTGTCTTATGAATTCTATCAACTAAAGTGATCTACTTTGCAAAGGGTGACAATGTGACTATGAGATTTAAGTGCAATGAATTGATTTAAACATGAGCTTAAGATGCTTCTAAACTAAAACAATGTTAAACCATAAGCCATCATCAAACTTTGAAACGAAGTAGCTGGACATGAATTAAATGCAAAATGAACCTCCGGAGCGTTCTAATTAACATGCACTATTCTATGAAGTTACACAATCTGGTTGTTCATCATTAATGATATTTTGGAAAAGTTCCTTCTTGTGGAAGAGGTAGAACAATTCTGACTGTGGACTTGTATGCAATTGAAAGCAAATGAACTGAAAGCAAATGAAAAACTAAGTTGTCACATCACGGTCATATCTTGAACTTCTTAAGGATGTCTTGGAAGAATTTCTTCTTGTGGAAGAGTGATTAGAACAAGTGCAACTGTGATAGTGAAGAGCAAAAAATACAACTAATTCCTACAGCACTATAGCTATTCATCATTCATCATTATAATATGTTGGAAGAATGTCTTCTTGTGGAAGAACTGGAATGAATATAACTACAGTATCTAGTTAAAAAAAATACAAATTCAACTCCTATCCTACAGTACCATAGTCATTAAACATTCATCATTTTAGTTTATTGGAAGAGTGTCTTCTTGTGGAAGAGCTGGAATGAATATGACTACAGTAGCTAGTTAAAAACAAATACAAATTTAACTCCTATCCTACAATACCATAGTCATTAAACATTCATCATTTTAGTCTATTGGAAGAGTGTCTTCTTATGAAAGAACTAGAATGAGTACGACTACAGTAGATAAAACAAAACAACTACCAATTCAAATGCAGAACATAAAGACAGCTAGGAAAAACTTATCTAGTTTACGCAAAAGAAATCCGTGCAAGGGGCAGGGGCCCTCTACCACTTGACGGCATTCAACTCCAAATTAAATCACGCCTTCAGGATAATTTTGTCTGCTCCATTAACGATGCAATAGTTTGAACATAATGCTCTGTGTCTTCAAAGACGTAACACAGAGTTTTCACAAAATCTAGCAGCAAATCTAATGCAAAATCTCTAACTAAGCTCTCGGCCTACTCAAGAGTTTATAAAGTAAATGCAAGTAACAATAATTACAATAATTTAGGAATGATGTCTTCCTAATCCAAATCATCTTAGGAGTCTTTGAGGTGGCTGCGTAAAGGAGAAAAGACACCTGGACTGTGACAGTCCTAGTAGGATTCTTCCTTCACAAATGTGTTCACACGTGCATAACCGTACCCAGAATCCATTTCCTCTTCTATGACGAGCAACACACCATGTAGGCACGACGTGGATCATGCCCATATGCGTTTTTCCTCAAGTGGCCACCTGGAACATGCTCAAACATAAAGGTAGCTGCAGAATCGCCGGTTAGCTACGGAATGCATGCATTCTGCAGCTAGTTCGAGTCAAAATGCTTAACAATGGCAACAATCACAAAATTCAACAAGTCAGTTATGTAAACCATTCTAGAAGTAATTCTAACTATTTTTATTGA
>JAXQQM020071143.1:0-82631 GCA_034641835.2 Pinus albicaulis
TTAAACGTCGTAATTGCGACACTAGTTTAAGTGTCGGTATTGCGACACCTTTCTATAGACGTCGGTATAGCGACAGTTTCGGGCGGGATGGAAAAAATTTGGGAAAATTTCCAACATTTGGTCAAAAGCGTCGGAAACAGGTGTCGGAATTTCCGCCAAATGTAGTAGTGTATATCACCCATTAATAAAATAAAATCCGAGCAAAATTTATAAAATATTGAAGAAACCATTTCTATCGATATTTTGGCCAAACCTGGTGTTGTAGAAAACATTCATGTTCGCATGTTTTGTTCTCCATCAGAACTCGAAACTTATCGCTCTCTCTTTCGTGAATATCGTGATGTATTTTCTTTTTCTTACGAGGAAATTCCAGGCATATATACTAGCATCTTTGAACACACCATTAACATGTACCCTTATTTCAAACCAGTATGTCAATGCCTTCGTCCTCTTCATTCGAAGAAGGCTGCTACCATTAAAGCATAAGTTGAAAATATTTCGCGTGTTGGTTTCATTTACCATGTTCCGCTTACTGATTGGGTTTCCAACATTGTTCCTATTATGAAGAAACAAGGGACAATCAGAGTGTGCGTTGATTATCGGAATGTTAATCTTGCTTGTCGAAAAGACAACTATCCTACTCCCTTTATCGACTAGATTATTGGCAATTGTGTTGGATGTGAAAAAATTTTGTTCATGGATGGATTTTCTGGATACAATAAAATCAATATCTGCCCAAAGGAGAAATATAAGACAACATTCATCTATCCCTAGGGCACATTCACTTATCGGAAACTCCCATTTGGTTTAAATAAATCTGGGAAAACTTTTCAGAGAGAAATGGATTATTATTTCAATGACATCAATCACATTGTTCAACCTTATCTAGATTATTTACCTGCGCATTCATGAAATCAGAATAATCACCCGATGAATTTGAGAGCTATATTTTTAAGCTACCAACAGTACAAAATACGCCTCAATCCACATAAATTTGTTTTTTGTGTTGGTTATGGTCGTTTTCTAGGATTCGTCGTCTCAAAAGAAGGAATTCGAATCGATCCACTGAAGGTCTAGACCATTCTTGATTTTCCTGTGCCATCAAATTTGCTTTAGTTACATAAAATTCAAGGAAAGGCTAACTTCCTAAGGAGGTTTATACCCAACTATGCCGAAATGGCTAAAGGATTTACTCAGCTCTTGAAAAAATGGATTCCCTTCCATTGGGATAAGGTTGCGCAATCTTCTTTTTACGTTGTCAAGGATACACTTGTCCAGGTGTCATTAATGTATCCCCCAATTATCAGAGTGATTATTTATTATATATTTTTGTGGTTGATATGACCATTGCTATGGTATTGTTCCAAGAAGAAGATGGGATAGAAAATCTGATATATTATTTGAGTCATAATCTCAATTATACATAAGTGAAGTATTCATACATCGAAAATCTCGCCTTGGCGGTTGTTCAAGTTGTCCAAATATTTTTCCATTATATCCTATTCTGGAATACCATTGTCATTTCGAATTGCAACCTCATGACTTTCATTATGTCACGTTAATTGCTGGGGGGCAAGTATTCAAAATGGATTGTCATTTTATAGGAGTTTGATTTGGAATTCATCAAATCCAAGTCAAATAAGTCTTTGGATTTGGCTGAGATTCTCTACAACCTTCCCTCTGATAGTAATGCTACTACATAGAAACCATCTATTCATGATGAGTCTTTGTTTCTGATCGGATCATTTTATCCTTGGTATGGCTATTTTGTAATTTATCTCCAAACCCAGAATTTTCAGCCTGATACCTCTCACTCTAAACATCGACGTATTCGATACCAAGCCTAACATTATCTGATCGTCGGTGATACACTTTATAATCGTGGTGTCGATACAATTTTAAGGAGGTGTCTCACTCATGAGGAGACCAAAAAGGTTTAAAATGATTGTCAAGCTGGGGCTTGTGGTGGACACTTGTCTCGATATGCTACCGTGTAGAATATACTCCGCGCTGATTACTTTTGGCGTACCATATTTCACGACTGCATCCTCGTGGTCAGAAGTTGCCATGCTTGCCAAATATTTGATCGTAAATTCTAAAAAATGCTAGCGCTAATGCATCTTGTTATCGCTATGGGACCATTTTCAAAATGGGGCATTGAATTCATGACCTGCAACCCTCGTTCATCAAGGGGGAATGGATATATTATTGTCATAGTAGACTACTTTACCAAGTGGGCCGAAGTGATGCCTACATTCAACAACATAGGCGAAACATATGCATTATTCTTTTTCAATCATTTCATCTCACAATTTGGTGTTCCATAGGCTATAGTCACAGATCATGGTAAGCATTTTCGTAATCACATGAAGAATGATTTGACTGCTAAATTAGGACTGTCACATGATAGTTCTACTCCTTATTATCCATAATCAAATGGAAAAGTTGAGGCTATTAACAATATTCTTAAATGAATGCTTCAATGAATGATAGGAGTTCATAAAAGAAATTGGCATTTGATCCTGTACTCAGCTTTGTGGGCATACTGAACCTCAGCGAGAAATGTGACCAGATTTACCCCCTTTCAATTGGTGTATGGTCTAGAAGCTATCTTTCGTATCCAATGTGAAATACTGTTGTTAAAACTTGCAATTGAATTATTACCTGACACCTCTTCTAAAGAAGTGTGTCTTTTTAACCTCATCCATCTTGATGAAACACGTCGTGAAGCCTCATTGGCCAATGAAGCGCACAAGAGATGTATAAAGGCACAATATGAAAAGAATGTCCAGCCTCACATCTTCTCAGAGAGTGACATGGCCCTTCTTTATTATCCGGAAGCTAATGTAATAGGTACAAGAAAATTTGAGCCGTTATGGCATGGCCCATATATTGTCAAAAGAGTTCTTGCTAAGGGCGCCTATGAGTTGGTAGATTATGATGGAATTCCATTGGCACATCCCAGAAATGGGTTGTATCTGAAATGTTACTATGCTTAAACATGAGCGTAGTAAACTATTGTCTTATATTATATATATGTTGTTGATTTGAATTTATTGTCTTAGTTTGTTTTTCTATAGTTTTCTTGAAGTTACTAATCCACTTTACATTTCATCGCAGATGTCTGAGTCTTTGGAACCATTTGTTGGGTATGCTGATGGTGCTACTCGTAGTACACAAAATCTATCCTCTGTAGGGTGGGCCATTTTCGCTCTAAATGGTGAGTTAGTAAGTTTTCAAGGGATTTGTATCGGTCAATCTACAATAAATATCATTGAGTATAGCGCCTTGATTTAAGTTCTCTCTGATTCAATTTCATTTGGTATTAACCACATCATCATTAGGTTGGACTCACAACTTGTGCTACTGCAACAAACTAGTGTTTATACTATCATAAATCCAACACTGTGTCGTATGTTCCTAAGAGCTTGAATTTTGGAAAGACATTTTGATTTCATTCAATATCAATACATTTCCAACAACTTAAACACATTAACTGATTCCTTAGAAAATTATGTTATAAATAAACATTTGCAACACATGTAAAGAAATATTTTCAATTCAGATCACATAATTGAATAGGATTACACAATAAACATAGGAAAACAATGAAAAGAAATAGATACATAGTTATAGTTTTTTACAAAATTTGTGCCCAAGACACATTGGTCATCTGACCTCAAAATGTATGCAAAATGTCAAAAGTAAACTAGTGATGCTCGTGATAGCATGTTATTGATCTAGCTATCTTAGGAAATAACCACATCCAATAGTTAGGAACGCCAATAGTATGGTGCTACATTCTCATGGGTAACTCTTCGATCTGACAATCTGGAATCCCAAGAGTCAACCCCTGTATGTGTGGCGGTAGCTCAACAAGAGTCTCAACCATATCCAAATCCTGAAGGACTGCCCTCCTAGCAGCCCTCTCTGCTCACTCATTCGCTATCTACTCTAGCTGTCCCACTAGTCTAACTCGACCTACATCTGCATACATCAAAAATTTATTTTAGTCTTGGGAAACATAAAAAACAAAAAAAAAATGTATAAACCTTAGAAAAATCAAAATACATGGTCAATTTTTTTTTACCAATTGCACCCCATTGAGCGTCATTTGGTAAAGCCAAATCTTGATCTCCTCGAAATTATACACCTCCATATGCATAATCATTAATGGCGACCATCTGTTGCCTGAACCAGGAGAATACTGTTTTTGAGAACATGATGGTCGATTGACCAACACATCTATCCATCAATTCTACCCATCTCTACATCCTTGGATCTCTAGGGCCAGATATACGCAGTGTCAGATATTGGGGCTGCATCAATGGAATCTGCTCTAAGGAAAAAGAAATCAGGATCGAATCATAATTGAAATTATTATTCCTTCCTCCCTTTTCCTTAGTCAATTTTTTCTCTCATCTGAAAGAGGACAACTTCAGCCCAGTTGAAAACTATTTCTTCCAATTACTCCAGTGCATACTGCATGTAAGATCTGTTTGCTACGTGTAGTGTAGCAGTAACAAAAAGCTTTGCAATAGTGAATAGGATGGTCCTCAATGGAAAGTCACGAACATCACGAATGTTTATTTTCCCATCCTTACTAGGTTCAGTCCTTGGATTGCAATACTACAATATATAATCTCTCTCTTTCTCTCCTCCAAGAGCAGACCCTGAAAGAGAAATGGGCAGACCTCTCTTCTATAATCCTGTGAGAAAATAAATATACTCCACTAATATTGGGACTACTTTGTCCCCAATGTGAAATGCCTCTATTGCTATATCCTATGAACAAACAAGGAACACCAATAGTTCCATCTGGTGCCTCATACCCAACAATATGAAGTACTTTAGCAATCCACAATCTCTAAGGACTCTTACTGTACCTGGATCATTTAGGGAAATCATGTTTTGTTCCTCGTGTTCTCTTTCCCTCCATGTAATCATCATTTTTGTCTGATGAATACCTGAAAAAAAATCATAAGACTCATAAGGATCAATTTCATGCAAAAAAAAAAGCAAAATTTGGGCACACTGCAAGAAACAAAAATGGGAATTGCGCCCAAAGCACCCCAGGTTAAGGGACAGTGCATTGCAAGGGCACCTGGCCTTCAATTCCAATGCACTGCAATACACCTTTCGACATTCAAGGGTTTGTTTCCCTATGTGAAAAATAAATTTACCCTAAGGGGCTCAAAACCCTAAAAAATTGCAATGAAATGAAACATAAATGCTACAGAAGGAAAGAGAAGGTTCATAGCTATTAGTGTGAATTCTAATCACAAACATACGGAAAAATCTCACTTTAGTTGTGTATAAAAAACAACCCTAACATCAAAGATGGTTGTCAATTTCCTTAGATCTGCAGTTAGTGATCAAAATAAATCTACAGAAATCTAGATCTATGCAGTTAAAGACATTAAACAAAAAATAATAAGCAAGAGTTTCTCCATGCATCCAATGAACAAGACAAGAATTTTTTAAATAATTTTTTTGTATTATGATACCTAGGAAGGGGACATAGAAATATGGTACCAGTCCCCCTTAATGGGATGGGTTCTTGTATGTCCTCAGCGCTTCAGATCTAATATCTCTCTCTCTTGATGGTGCAGAAAACCCAAACAAAAATGAAACTCAAGGGGAGCTCACTAGCAAAAAGTAGAAAAATATGACAATGATGGAGTATCAAAGTCAGACCAAAAGTATAGATCTAGAGTGATCTTTAGGAAACAAACGGTAGTGAATGAATGGAAAAACTCTTCTATTTATAACAAAATATTTAGTCCAGATATTGGTGTATAATTAAAATATTATCAACTAAATCTAGATCCAACTTTTATGGAATATTTTATTATTTTTGTTGGAGGGAAAAATAATTTGAATATAGTGAAATCCCTTTATTTGTAAATAATAAATAAATAATTTATTATTATTATTATTTTAAGAATGTGGTTGATTAATAATTAAATAAATAGTGATTTATTCAATTATTTATAATGATTTAGTCAAATTTAACAAGGAATATTACTTAAATAATGTTTTAAATAATTATTGCTAGAAAATAATAAGATAAACAATGATTTATCCAATTAATTTTCCTGTTTTGGGTTAAGTATGACCAGGAATATTAATTAAAATGTGGTTTAATTAATTATCGCTTGAGTAAAATCAAACAAATAAGGATTTATTCAATTATTCCTCATGGGGTTTCCTGTTTAGACCAGAAACAACTTAATAAATTATGGATTATTAAGTTATTTTTCATAGTGAAAGAAATTTTACTATGGTAAAATTTCTCTTACATGGTGTACTTTGGTCCATCTAATAGTAACAAGTTATATGACCAAAAATTGGTGTAATATATTTCTCCCCAGCATGCGAGCGTTAGGAGCTAATCATATGACCGAAGTACGTTGTAAGAACTCAACCACTAGACACTGAAGGGGGAGTCAGAGAGAGAGAGAAATATAAGGTATACTAAAGTACGAGATGAAAAGACCCTGAGGAGGTGAGACTTACAGGTGTGACAAGTCTCTTTTATGAGTGAATACATGTTCTGCATGAGGCAGGGGAGGCATACCAATGCCCATTGAGATAACAAAGTACAAAGAATAATGCATCCAACAAACAAGGGACTGAACTATATAGTACATGCTGGCATACACATGGGCCAGATAAAAACATGATAATGGATCCCACATACATACTATGCCTGGGACAATAGCCAGGACTTATACAATAATATATGAGTACATGAGATGTAAGTACAACTAACTAGGGCCTTTAAAACATGAAATGGATCTGACAATATGAATGATACATGCAAAATATAGAGGCGCCGCAAGCGATTGAGGCTGGAACCATCAAACATATGGAGCTACATCCAATTCTCTGGTAAAGAGGTCATCCAGGAATGTGGGGGGCTACCTGAAGGGCCACCCGCTCATGGGGTCTGTAACATCTCACACACACCCGAGGATGACAGATAAAATTTGTCACATCACTAAACCATCAAGTATACAGATCTCGATCATGACATAAGGAGTTGGAGCTGAGAAACAATCAATTCAAAGGGAAATAAAGGGTCCATTTGCTTGATCCAAGTCAACAAACAAGAGTGGAAGTTGGAACCAAGGTACACTGCCCTCTAGACCTATATTCTGGAATGAATAAGCTGATGTTGACAGAAGGAGGTCTGCCATAGGTGAGGCAATCAAGGATCCTCAACTAAGGCATGAGGGATAATAGTAGAGTGATTAATATACTGACACCATGGATAACGGTGGAATGGGGGGTGTTGAGTAGTGGGCTTACGACTTCCCTTGTTAGAGCATAAAGGGCATAGATGACCTGGCAGCTACTGACTTGACTCCGGAGGGGATAGGGGACAGTATGTCTGATGGAAAAAATGTGCGACATGAGAGAGGACCAAAGCAATGAAGGATGGAGGATTGTAGCAGGGGACAAAGGGACTCGGGATAGACTCCATGGATGTGATGATGACTCAACTTGAATGCTCTGAATAAGGGAAAATTGATGATGCTGCCACACAGAATAGGCTCGGTGGGGACCATAAAAACATGAGTACAAGATGGTTACTCACGATGAAAATTGACACGAACATGGAAAAGTATGAAGGAAAAGTGGTGCCCCAAGTATAAGTGTGGCAATTGAAGAAATTTGATTTTGAGGAGTGATGAAGTGACCCTTCTTGGAAAAATGTTTCCGGGTGAAGTATCAAATCACAAAAAACAAAATCTGGGTACCTAAAAGAAATAAAACGTGCATTTCAGGAGGGAAATTCTAAGGGTAATATTTCTTAAGATGGAGTGTGTTACGAGGATTAGGAAGAGGGTGGCCTTAGAAATCCTCTAGAATGTATGCCACTTTACCCCAATCCTTACTGATGATGTAAGGCCCTAGCCATAATGAGTCAAACTTCCCATGACCGAGGACATCATGAGCCTGGTCATACAATAGAACAAGATCACCTTCATGAAAAATACGAGGGTGGAATTTGCGATCATATTGAGATTTGCTACGTTTCTTAGCTACCTCAGTGGTTTGTAATGAAACACAACGGTCTTCAAAAGCGCGCTCAAGAATGATAAGTATTTGTTATAAAGGTTGGGTGTCAGGGACAAGTTCGATGGCTAGATGAAGGGAAGGGATTTCACACTCGATCGGTAGGATTGCCTCCTCGCTGAAGAGAAGGTGGAAAGAAGTAAAAATGATGGTGGTTTAAAAAAAATTTCTATAGGCCCACAAAGTAGGGAAGAGCATAAGGTGCCTGTTATTTTTGTGCTTATTCACCATCCATTGTAGCATGGTTTTAAGGATTTTATTGACCGCTTCAACTTGGCCATTACCTTGGGGGTAATAGGAGGATGAATATTGGTGCTAAAAACCTGACAGAGAGGATAGCTCATTCCATATCTCATCTTCAAAATGTTGTCCATGGTCATAAAACTATTTTTTCAGAGCTCTGAATCGAGTGATAACATGGTTAAAGAAAAAGAGGGTTGCGGTAGCTGCCGTGTTGTTGAACGTTGGCATGGCCTTAGCCCATTTAGTGAAATAGCCAACCACCACAATGATATACTTGTGGTTACCAATAGATGTGGGTTGAAACTCCATAAATTCTATGGCCCACTTACATAAGGGACTAGCTGAGATGACAGGATGGAGGGGAGCCGGAGAGGCTCGAGACTTTGGGGTGAAATTTTGGCAATGGGAATAGTGTTTGACTACTTTAAAGTAATCACCAAAGAGATAAGGTCAAAAATACCCAGTGTGCATGATTTTCTAGGTAGTAGTGAGACCAGAGAGGTGGCCACCACAAGCACTGCTATGGCAAGCATTAAGGAATTGCTCAGCTTCAATGTGCATGAGAGAACAACGAAGGAAAATATCTAGACCGCGATGATAGAGGTTGTCACCGATCAAAAGGTAGCCGGGGGCCTGGTGTCAGATATGTCGTCAAGCATCACGATCAAGATGGAGGGTGAAATTTTAGGTTTGCAAATAGGTGAAGATGTCACCATACCAAGGATCATCCGAAGTAATGGAAAAAAAATGTCCGTCGAGAAAATCATCATTAATTGGAGGATCCTGCATACCGGTGGGTAATTCATAAATGATTTCAGTTAGGGCTAAACCTTTCTTACTCTTTGGTGTGACGAATTTAAGATCGAATTCCTGGAGGATAACGATCCAATAGGCGTACTTCCCATTTATGATCTGACGACTCAATAGGAAGGCCATAGGGTTGCAATTAGTCACGACCTTGGTGGAACACATGAGGATATAATGACAAAGTTTTTGGATCAAGAACACGACAACTAGCACCAATTTCTCTTCATCTGAGTAGGACACAGGGGGGAATACAAGGCTCTTACTGACATAATAAATAACATGCTTGATTCTGTTGTCATCTTCTTGAATAAGGACTCTAATGATTGAATAGGTGGAGGATAAGATGTATAGGATGAAATCCCTATCAAAGTCAGGGGGATGAATCAAGGGGGCGGAGGTGAGAGTAAGTTTCAGGGCATCAAAAGACTCTTTGGCATAGTCATCCCAGATGAATGGAATGTTAGATCTGAGGAGTCTAAGGAACCCATGTGTAGTGGTGGCATAGTCAGGTATGAACCAACGAAGGAAATTAGCTTTGCCTTATAGGCTTTGTACCTGGAGTAAGGTGCGAGGAATAGGAAGCTCAAGAATGGATTGAACTTTCAAGGGGTCAAGCATTATACCATATTTAGACACAATGAAGCCTAGAATATGGTTAGTAGGAACACAAAAGACATGCTTCAGCGGGTTGAGGTGGATATTATACTTGCAACATCAGATAAAGATGGTATGCAAATCATGGAGGTGTTGCGCCCGATGTTTAGAATGCGCAGTGAGGTCATCTAAATAAACAAGGATGATATGAGCCAGGTCATGAAAACAGTATGACATGGCCTTCTGAAAAGTGGCTCCGACATTCTTAAGGTTGAACGACATGACCCTATAAGCAAAGGCTCCCCACGAACTAATGAACCTAGTCTTAAGTTGATCAACACGATGGATAACAATCTGGTTGTATATGGAGAAACCATCCATGAGGGATAGAACCTCATGCTCTGCACATTCATTAATGATTTGGTCAATGAATGGTGTGGGGAAGTTGTCTTTGGGACAAGCTTCATTCAGGTCACAAAATTCAGTGCAGAGATGGACGGTGCCTTGTTTCTTGAGAACGGGAACCGGATTGGGCACCCAAGTTGTGTATTCAATGGCTTAGATAAAAACTAGCCTGCTTGACCTTATCAATTTCAGATTTGACAACCTCTCATATCGAAGGATTAATGGGTCTCAAATTTTGACGGACATGATTGGAATCACGCCATGTATCGATATGGTGTTCGATAATGGTGGGATCAAGTTTGGGCATCTGAATAGGACTAGGCGAAAACATCATGAAATTTATTGAATAACTTGGTGTAAGCTTCAATTTCTTCTCAGGTGCATTGGGTGCCCAAGGTAATGTTTTCTTCCACCCCTTCTTTGTCAGAAATGTTAATTTTAATGGTAGGAGAGATATTGGCCATATTTCCTTCTTCGAAAGCATTGAGTGCAGGGATGGGATTTCTAAACCAATCAACCTCATCGATAATGAAGTCTTTTGTTTCCACAACATATTGTTCATGAGACTGCTGTGAGAGGAAGTATGCATGGTGGTGCATATAATCCCATGGAAATTCAAGGGCAGTCATCGATTCCATAATTTCTTCATCAAAATGGAAGATGGCATGACTGGTGGAAGGGAGAGCACATGACATGGAAAAGCTACTTGACTCATCATCATGAGAAGAAAGGTTCACACGCGCATCATCACAAGGGGTGACAAAAGAACAAGTAGATGAAAGATCAACTGATGTTGAACCGAGGGTGATCGCTGAAGGGAGGTCAGGGGAAATAAAAGGGGAAGTCCGAGAGGGGTCTTCTACCATGGATCTCATAGATGATGATAGGTAGAGAATGGTGGCTGAAGGCTCCATCATCTTGACATCAGGAGGGGGAATTTCAATGGGAGAAGACGTGTCCTCTAGTTTTCCCAAAGCAAAACTCACAAATAAGGGAGAGGTGGACTCATTGCGCTTGATCTCGAATTGATGAACAACTTCCAAGGAGGTGCGGTAGTATTTGAGTCAGGGAAAAAGGTGAGTATAGTGGCCATAGAAATCACACAAAGCATAAGGATGATTTGTGCACAAAGACTTGAGTTTTAGGCCTGAATCTGGTAAAGTGACATGGAACTCTGGGATATCAGACTCAGGAAACACTTCGTTGACCATTGGCTTGAGACGAGGCAATTCAAGACAATTGTGGGTGGAATGAATGACAACATCACACAAAGCACATGAATGGGTATGCTTTGGAGGTTGAGGAGGAGAAAGGGTTGTCTGGGTAGCCTTGTCCTTAGTTGTTTTTTTTCGAGATTTCCCCCCCTCACCTGAGGCTTTCACAATGAGAGTAGGTTCCTGTTGAGGTGGCTAAGGCACATAAGCAAAGGGAGGGGCCATGGCAACCAGTTGGATCAGGGTCAAAGCTGTATAAGGTTTGGGTTGACTAGGCAGGATATTGGCTAGGGGATCAATGTACCAGACTGGGATCCCCAGGGTCATGTTAGGAAGAGACAAGGTAGCCATAACAGGTCCCAAAAATACTCTAGGAGGGGGAGCAAGAAACAATATTTGACTGGAGAGGTAATGGTGAGGCGAGACAACTCTAAGATGGTTAAGGCCAGGGTGAAACATTCCAGGGGGATATATAGGATCATGGACACCAGCTACATATGAGGGGCCTTGAGGAGGAGGTCCTGAAGGCCGAGTCTAAGTACTATGAGTAGGTTGCGGAGGACAGGGTTGTTGGCTAGTCAAACAAGCCTATTTGAGGTCGGACCGAGACGATTGCATCATGCAAACATTCTGTGAGCTAGGGTCAGAGATGAGAGGGGGGAGACCAGGGAATGAACCAAGAAAATATGAATCTTTATAGACTCCAGGTGAGACACTGGTCAGAGGTTCAACTTCTTGTTTATTAGTCACCAAAGAAATAATGGACTTTGGAGAGGTCTGGGACTTCGGTTCGTAATATGTCAACTGATCGATGGTGACGATATTTTAGTTATGAGGAAAGCACATATTACAGTGAACCACAGATGGGACAATAGAAATCACATAAATGTAGCTATGACCCAATAGAATGTTGTAGTCTAAGGGGGCATCAATGACTTCAACGTCAACACAAACAGTCTTGCCCGCAAGAGTAATAGGAAAATTGCGGAACATGCCAAGGGGCTTGGAAGAATGGCCATCCCATGCTCAGAGGGTGATAGTGGAAGGGTATAACTAAGGAGATCCATGTTTCTTCCAAACTGAAGTGGACATCACACAGGTGGATTCCCCCTCGTCAATGATACAACAGGAGACATTGGCATTCCTGATCTTGACAGGGATTTGGAAGGCGACAGAAGTAGGAAGGGGGATATGCTCTGAATTGTCAATGCCAAAGACAATCAAATCATCATCTGAAGGATCCATAGTTCCCATTGCAGTTAGTAGAGATTTTCATTGTGAAGGGCACAACTGGAGGACTTCCAGCGTTGACATGGCGGTAAGGGTTTGCACCAAGTCATCTATATACTTTACAAGTGGGAAACTTTACCAGAAGAAGAATTTTGATGTAATGGCCCCTTGGGGATCTTGGTATGAACCTTTGCCTTAGGCTGAGGGATTTGTAAAGGACCATTGGGTGTCAAAAGAGGCTCTGTGGGACTTAAAGAAGGGGACTCGGTGGCATACTTAGTGGGGGATTAGCTGTACTCACGGGACTGAGTCTAAAGGTTGAGGTCCACGGTATTGGGTTGGTTAGAGTTCATCATTAGGATTTGGTAATTCGAGATACCAGATGGAGGAGGTTGAGTGGTTGCATGACTTTCAACGGATTGGGAAACCAAATATCCTTGCTGGGGGAAAGGATTGGTAAACACAACCAGTTGGATGGGGGCAGCATTGGGAGGAACCGAAGGGGAGGCTTTTTGTCCTCAGGATGTTTCTTGAGCTTCCCATATCTGACACATCTGAGGTAAAATAGGACAACCGTGGGTATAATGACCATAGAAACCGCAACAAGAACATGGTTTATTCGTGTGAATATGCTGGTCCTTCTTGGGCTGAGTGCCCTGTTGTTGGATTGTAGTGTAGGATGTATTCCCTTTGGGATTTTTTCCTCGATTACCTTGGGAATATTGGTTTTGGTTTCCTTTCTTCTTATTTTTGGAATTAGAGGTATTAGCCACACTCTGATGTTCATACACCTGCCCCTGAGGGGGGGGGGTGGTTATTGTTGCGGAGCTTGATAAGGCATCGAAGGCTGAGGTGCTAATGCTAGAGGAGCTGGAGCACCAGGCTGTGGATACGAATAATAAGGAGATTGGGAAACATTGGGGTAAATAGGTTGGGAAAAATGAGGAGGCATGTTGTATCCTAGACACATGCTACCGGGAGGGGGAAAGGTGCTATAGGAGCTGGTCCCTCCTTGAGGGAAACCATAACCCATGGGAGGATGAGTGTATGGATGTGAAAGGGATCCAATTATACCATCGGAGGCATGGGATGCCCCCAGTGCGTTGGCACCACCGGGTCTAGGGAGATTAGGTAAGATGGTATAAACATAACTAGACCATGTGTAGATCAGGTCATATTTCAACACAATCTAGAGGGTATCTTCCTTGGTTTGAGGGAAGTGAGATGCGACATCTTTTCCAATAGTAGGCAAAATGGATCTGAGAAACCAATCAATGTAGACATGATCTTCGAAGGTAGGGGCTCGACATAGGTTCTTTCTTCTTTGCCATTCTTGAACATGGTCAGATACGCGGGTCATAGACAATTGACAAAAATAGGTTAAGAGTTCGATACTAGTGTCATAGCAAAGGGGAAGCTGGAAATAAGACAAAAAATCATTGGCAGGGGTCGCAAAAGTAGTATGAGAGGAGGAGGCCTAGTCGAAATACCACTTCGAAGCTTCTCCAGTAAGCATAAATTGGAATACTCGAAGACGAACGAAGTCATTAGTGATGGAGTTAGATGAACACCACATCTGGAAAGAATGAACATGGCTGGTAGTATCCTCTCCGACAATTCCTTCAAACTTGGGGATGTCTCAAGGGAGCTTGGTTGTCATAGAAGGCCAACCAGGATCATGGTGTATGGGGACATTTATCAACTAGATAAAATTGGAAAGGCTTAGGCCTACCATATAAGGAAGTAAGGGAGTTGTCGGGATAGTTCCTATTGCGGCACCACTAGTAGCATTCCCAACATTAGGGTCGGGGTTGCCACCAGCAGTAGGTCCTAATCCAGACATGGTAAAGGCGAAAGGTGGAGGAGAACCGAGGAAAGAACCAGAAGGGTAACCCGATGAGCCAAAAACAGAGTTAGAATGGGGACTCGGTGGAGGAGGAGCTTGAAACCTACGTGGAGGAGTAAGTATTCCTACCGAAAATTGAAGATGAAGGACTTGGAGTCTCCGAGATAAACATCTTGGGGGCGCAATGATGGGAGACAGACACAGATCATAGAAGGAAGAGAGAGAAACAAGGGAAAGGAGGTGTAGGATCAATTGATTACAATGTCGAAAAAATGGCAAGGAGGTGTAGGATCAATTGATTACAATGTTTTAGTCTTGGCCTGTCAGTGTAAACCAATCACTCTTCACTTAGAGTGTGCGTGTATGTGATAATTTTGTTAATTTTAATTAAGCCCAGACATGTGTAGAGAAAAAAGAATAAAGATGTTGTATAACTATAAATAAATCTGAAGATGATAGTAAAGGAAACTAAATATGATAGAAAATTAACAGCTACAGATGCATCAATTTAAACCCAAGGAGGAGGGCTTCCCAACAACTAGTCTATGGGTGGGAGAAATCGAGTCAAAACACACAAAATGTTTAATGGATCTAAATTCGAGAGGGACAGGGATCTAAAGGTCAAATCTGCTAGAAATAGGTGCTGAAAACAACAAAAAACCAGAGGGAAAAATGCTGCAAAAAGGTGGCAAAAGGCTACAACCTGAAGGGAAATGGAGGGGACCCTAAAGGAAAACCAAACCAAACTGAAAAGAGGTGTTTTGGATGGATTAATAACCGATATGAAAATGGATTTGAAAGTACAGGTTCAAATCTAAATTTTTTCTGAAAACATTTAAATCTCAAAATACGTACTTTAGCTAAACTCCACCTAAAAAGGTGGAAGTGTACCAAATCCATAATGGTCTTGGTTCCTACTTCAACAAGTAAAACTAAGAAATTACAAGTCCAATACAGGTGAAGATGGAGGTAAAACTGAATAGTGGCCCAGCCAAACCCAAAAAAAATAGAGAAAAATTCCCACAAAAAGTACTCATCGTAGGTTTTGACCTGTTTTCTGTTGAGGTCGCAGGTTTTGGCCCAAAAAGTGTGACCTACAATTCGGGTTATTTCGAGAGCATATTTCAGAAAAATTTTCCATCTCTGTTGCGACTGATACTTGTTACTTGGGCAATAGGCCCAGAAACACACGGAAGTAAGAATTTTTACTATTTTAGGGTTTTAAAGGTTAAAAACAACATTAAGAAAAGAAAAATAAGAATCTGAAGAAAAACCCTCGGGGTTGAAGCAAATGGACATGTAGGGATCTGAAAAATGACAATGGTCATAATTATTGCTATAGGGTAATATGCTTGGGTGGTAGTTATTGGGTATCCCTCTCAGGGCTTTCCGGTGCCCGAGGAAAACTGTAAGATTAGTTGTAAATATCCAAAGGTATGACATACATGCTCATACTAATATATAATTGACAAATAAAGATTTGGAATGATTACCTCTTTGTGGATGGCAGATCCTATGGAGAGTGCTAAGCGGCAGGGTAGGAGTCCTTCCTCACCGGCTCCAAATCTAGATCCTGCAAGCAATCAAAGCACCCGTATAATATCTACAATAGTATAGATTTCTAAAAATTAAACTAGCATATAACTAACATTAAAATATTCAGATCTAAGCCATTCATATCATGCTACATAGACAAATGAACAACAAATGTGACACTGATGCATAAAATGGACAAAACAAATATAGTTCTATTGATTTATGAAAAGGAGCATTACAACCGTCAATTTCACCAAGCCCTCTTGAGCCTTCCAATTCCTCTATCTCCGAGTGTGATGATGATCAAGGTAGAAAGTCCTCAATGAACCTCGCTGATCTTCAAGCCTCACACTACAACAATGAAATTTTTCTCCACATATAATCAAACCTTCAACCTTAGACCAAGAGCCCACATCTCCAATTTATAGGAAATGGAGAGGACAAACCTTGCCAAATATTTCAACCAATTCAAATCGGGAAAGATCTAGATGTGTCCTTTCTCTTCTTTGCTTTTTCCTTCCATATGAGTTTAGTTGTGTTTGGAAATTTCTAATAAAAGGTTTGTGCCATTATTTTCTATTTTTGAACTGACTCTTTCTGAGGAAAAGATGGAAATGCCAGTTAGTTTTCCACAAGATATTTCCCCTTTTCACATTCAAACATGGATAACGCTTCCCCTTCGGTAAGACAGAGCATTAACCCAGGCATTAACACTCCATTTGCATGGCTTGGGTGCATTATAACTCTACCTAGCTATTTCTGGTGTGCATTTTCTTGGAAAAAATAGGTCTTGTCTAGGTTATTTTCTTCCTTCCATGTTACATTCTCCTATGAGATTATGAGGAGGCCATTTGTCCTGTAACAGATGCCCCCTAAAGTGTGAGGTCAGAGGTGAAGACGATGGACGAAATAATTCATAACAAGTGTAGTAGAATGAGAGGAATTGGAGGACTGAGGAAAACCTGAAACAACACCATATGTCAGAAAATATAGTATCTGTCTTGAGTTGGGCATTCCCATGCTCAATAGCTATATCAAAATGATTTCTCTAAAATAGAGATATGAACTGTGTGTCCACCGATAAGTAGATTGTGGAAGCTTCTATCATGACAGGATCAAACTAATAATCTGTCTCTGAAAACAATATCGTAGCTTGGGAGAGGAAACATAACTGAAATGATGTAAGCCTCAACCCAAGGTCTTGGTCGCTGCTTCACTAAATTGCATATTTACGCACATGTTAATGAGGGAGTTGTAGTTGAACATGCAGGAAATTGTTTGATTACCAATAAATAACAAAAATTGTTAATAGACGCGATGGTGGCCACCGATAAGGATGATGGTCCCCAAGTTACACAGTACAATCTAGCAAGTGTGAATAAAAGGATTTGATGTCATACACTCGTAGAATCATTTGATCAAGAGACAGTAATGAGAACCCCCAACCAAACACAAGGTGACCTACCACTGATGTCTATAAGTACGAGGGTACTAATGTGTTTCTGGATCAACTTCCTAGATAATATGTTGAAGTAGATAAGAATATGTCTGTAAAAAGGTAGGCACTGAGGCGTCCTACATCAGTCGACATGAAACAGGAAAAGATGATTTTGTTTTTGGAAATAGTCAAGAGAAAATGGGAACAACTGACGACAAATAAGTTCTAATATATTATGGCTTGGTTGATACAAGGAGTAGTAGATAGCAGGATCCTCTTGAACAATAGAAGTCACTGTAACAGGGTACCAGGCAGCTTAGGCTTAATGAACACCAAAGAGTGTCAGGATTCACCAATGTAGGAACATTGGCACATGAAGGCTGAACTCATAGATGGTAGGGTTTGGCTAATTGCAGGTGAGTTTTCTGGGAAGTGCCATGTTCAAGATTTTGTGCTGCCAAATCGACCTTTAAAATATAAGAGAATAAGTATCCACTCTGTCCAAATTTTTCCCTGTATGATTAAGTTTAATGAGTCTAGATGGGTAAACTCGGTGATTTGTTCATATTTATAGAGTTTGAAAAACATTGTAAAAGACAACTCCGGGGGGTAACTTTGTCATGTTTGATAACCAGGCACAACAAAGGGAGAATAATAAGCCTGAAACAGTTCATTTTCCATGAGTTAGTCCATTGAATCCGGATAAAGTGAGAAACCTATGTTCAATGGAAATCTACCTCATTTTGTTATGAGTACGAGGAGATAGAGTAAACTCAATGTTCTTCATGAAATTTTAATGAGTCTGAAAAAGAAAAACTCGATGCTCTCCGTGAATTTTTAATGAGTCCAACGGAGAAAAACTCAGTTACTTTTTCAGTTTTTTAATGAGCTAGAAAAAGATGGAAAAGAATGGCTCATATTTCTTCGTCGTAGTTTAAGGAACCCGACGAAGGAAACTCGAGGCTTTTTCAGTTTTATGAGCTAGAAAATTTCCCTAGAAATAAAGCTCGTTGCTTCTTCACGTAAGTTTAATGAGCCCAAAGAAGAGAACTTGAGGTTTTTTAGTTTAACGAGCGAGAAAAATACCATAAAAAGAATGCTCGATTTTCTTGATATCTTTCTCGTCAATAGAAGGATCTATGTGGGAATTTTATCGTAAGACCAATTAAATACATTGCGAAATTCCTTAAAAAGGGATGTGAAGCATGAAATTTCCTCAGGATTGCAATCAGCTCCAATATGAATATTTTCCACGATACCCATTTTGACCGAGATATCTATGAGAATAGCCTTGGAAATATTTCCCATATTCCCTTTTGTATCGATAGTTTGAACAGTCATGTAAGCGGAGGGAACAATATTAGGTGGGTCAAAAGATGGGATTTGAGTAGTGATTGTGTCCAAATAGAACATCGAAGTGCAATGATGGAACTCTCCCCAAGGTCGTTCTTCTAGAGACATGATATGTCAAATAACTTCATCCGTAAGAAGGACTTCATTGAGGAGATACATAGAAGGAACTGTGATGGGTGAGAGGGTGGTACCATTGGTTGAAACCAAAGTAGTGGAGGGTTCAGATGCTATTTGTATGGCTTGATGAGCCAACTCAGCTGGTGATATCGACATTTTATCTCCGTAGGAATCAATTTCTGAAGGTGTCGGTAGGATCCATGGATTGATAGAACCATATGAAATGGTGGATATCATTGCAATCATCTATGGAACCTCAGGCAATGGGAGAGGAAAAAAACCCATCAGGGAATATGCCTTCAGAAGACCGGTACCGATGCTAACGTACGAGTTAGGAACGCCTCCTACTATGAGTACAATGTTACTTGGTAACATGGAATAATCGGGGGTGCAAAAGGATAACTGATCCACTATGACATTTTTCCCATCCAATGGAAAGAGGATGAGTTGGAAAAATGAAGAAAAAATGGTAGTTATTGTGTAAGATCAACTACAACCCAACAATAGATTATAGCCGAGATGATGATATACGACTTCTATGTCCACTATTATCATTTTCCCACTAAGAAAAATGGGAAAACTAGCAAGGTAGCCTTTTGAGAGGAAAGTGTGACCATTGAAAGCTTTAAGGAAATTTGACGGCAAAGACAAAGGGGGAGAACCCAAAGCGAGCCAGCATGTAGTTGACATAATGCAGGTCGAAGCGCCTTCTTCTATGACAGTGCGATGGATTGGTCTCCGTTTCGACACAACTTGTATGTGGAAAGTAAGTTGGTGTGAGAGGCGAGGTTTATATTTCTCCATGTTGAAGATGGCTAGCGTAGAATCCTGGGGGTCTATTCCACCAATGGCCGAAAGCAGAGCTTTCCTTTGTACTAAGCAAGTTTGCAATACTTAAAGTGTAGACATGGTTGACAGTTCTTGCACCAATCTTCTACAATATTGTAGTTTTCAGCAGCATGTGCAGAGGTGTTATGAGTCATGCATCGAAGTGTCCCTTTGGGGGGACGAATCGTGGGGTTAGCACTAGGCCTTTCGATATGAAAATCATTGGGTGACATTGAATTTGAATTGGTACCATGTTCTTGAGCATCAATTATGAGATTTCCATAGATTTTAGCTTGGGTTTGGAGTTGAACACTTTCTATGCCATAAATGGCAGATGATCCTTCACCGAAAGGATGAGTACCACCATTTCCCCTTTGCGGGGATTGTGGTGGGTTTGAAACCATGTGTTTTTGTTGGTGATGTGGATTAGGGAAGGGATTATGAAGGACGACAGGTGTCCTCCAATAGTCCTTGTTCGTGATAAAATATGTGCATTCCTGCAGCCAAGGACATTTGTATGTCAGGTGGTCCTTCTCATAGATTCTGCAAGGAAATCTCATGGGTTTATCCTTTCCTTTGTCATTTTTAGCAGCGTTTTTCTAATTGGGATTATTTTGAGTACCGAACTACTCCTTAGAAGGAGAGGTCTTTTTCTTATTCTTCTTATTGTTACCACTAGGTTTTGTGTAGACTACACAGAGTTTACGTCAATGGTAGGAAGAGTAGTCGATTGGTTATGGTGGTGGCAACCGAAGATGGTTGGGAGGTTTGCCCACTAAGTTGTTTTATGGCTACGCCGGAGGTTACACCAACGATGTCGTCGGTGTGTGCTTCGATTAATTGAGTAGTAGGAGGATTCGTATTTCCAGGAGCATGGGCGAGTAAGTCATGTAGTGTGCCAGATTGTGAATAGATCAGATCTAAATGTTGTGCACGACACATGCATTGGTCTTCCGTGACCACACCAGATAAGTAAACATGCTTAGCTAGGCATGGTAAGAGTGACTTGCAAAACCAGTTGGATACAATATGATCCAGCATTGGCACTTTGAGGAACCTTTACCTACATCTCCATTCATGAATGTGACTGGAGATGTGGGTGGAAGTGTATTGGCGCAGTGAGGTTAAGAGTTCTGTGCCGATTTCGTATCGAATAGGTAGTTGTAATTTCTTAAGAAATTTCATAGCTAATGTGCCAAAAGTGTTGACAACCCCATGTGGTAACTCAATGTACCATTTGGCAGCGTTTCCTTTAAGAGTGTAGGGGAAGGTTCTAAGTCAGATACTATCATCCACCATGGAGTTAGAAACAGACCATAGATGAAAGGTGGTGACTTGTGTAATCAGATCGTCCCCTTATTTCCCATCGAATTTAGAGATGTCAGATAGAATTTTGTGTAGTATTGGAGGCCAGATTGGGTTATGGTTGATGGGATCATAGGTTAGTTTGTAGAGATTGGGGATGTCTAGAGCTGCCAAGAATGGAAATTGCGTGTTTTCCCCCGGATCTAGCCAAGGAAGTATTGGCTGACCATTCGAACCTTAGTGTCCACCCATCAATGTGTTACTAATGGGATAAGTAGGACTTTTCTGATAAAATTTCCCTATGAGTGGGGGTGTTGACGTGTATGGTTGATGTCCATAGGGTATGTTGTACTAGGGGGCGAACTGTTGGTTTCCCCAAGTGTAAAATTTACCCCCTTACCCAAATTGAATTTGGTGTTGGTTTGCCCATATGGACATTATAGAGTTAACCAAAGGCATACTACTATTCGCATAGTTAAGCATCGACATAGACCCTACACCGGAAGTTTGACCACTCAAAGGAACATTGTTAACAATAGGATGCCTTGTTTGTCCTAATGATTGCAGGGGTACCAAAGTGCCCCTCGACATGTATGTATTGGTGACACTGCCACTTATAATTGTTGTGAAGGGGTTTGAACTTAGAAAAGGGTTCCAAACAAAAGGTTTGCTAAAAAGAACCAAAGTATCCCCGCTAGTGGGAGCAGAAACCGTGGGTCTCGACGCAGTCACAAAAGGAGAAGATCTTGAAGGGTTTGGAGGTCTGCTAACAGTTGTGGTGACCGAATTGCTGGGACCGAGTATAGCCTATCTACTGGGGTTTCCAACCATTGGTGTAGAACTAAAAATCAGCAAGGAAGATGGTGGTTGACCAGAGTGGATTACCAGTGGAATCGACCCCATGGGTGCTGGTTGTGAAACAGATGTTGGTGCAGCCAAAGACATATCTTGTCCTAGTGTAACTTGAAATAACAATGGCCCCAACGGGTCAGTGAGAGGATGATTATAAGGAGGTATGACTCCTTCTGTAAAATAATCCTCTGGAAATTCCGTATGATACAGAGATATATGAAAGTCAGGGGTTTTCACTGGAGACTGCTCTTCCGGAGAAGGCACTGGTTCACCGAGACTCGACTCCTCCCCCGGTATCAATGGAGGGAGACCTCGTTGTCGTCAAGAAAGATGACGAGGGTCAAGGGATTCCATAGTGACCTATTTAATTTTATCAAATTTTAATTATTTTTGATGTATTATAAAGTATCAGTGATAGTAACCACACACCTAAAAGGGAAAAAAGAAAAAAGGACCTCTAAAATAAATCAACAAGCAGTTGAAACAAGTATGGCCCTGTCTGAGTACTATTGTTTGTTGGAGATGAAACCCATATCACAATATCATACATAGATGGTTGGTCAAAAATACAATTATGGTTACTCTAGAGCTTCGCCCGAACCTCAGAAAATAGGTGTAAGCACTCTCGTGAAGACAAGTACCCTCCCAAAGACCGAAGATAGAGTAGGCCCGTCTATTTTAGGTACGAGGGCAGTGCGTCGCAGTCACCTTGTGTAAGTCCCTAAAAATTCTGGCAACTAAAGATACTTCAAATCACAGAAATTGTCAGGGGGTCACGGTTGTAGAAAACACGCTATATGGGCAGAACACCTAGATCCCCGATCTAGTTTCGACATCCCCGAAGGGAAACCCAATATATAGCATGACCAATGAATGCACTCGAAGGTGGGCTACCTTCTCATGCACCATAGTGTTGTCTCACACTTAACTCTAGTGGTAGTGGAGTAGTCTTGAAAATATGAGTGCAGTAGGATTTCCTAATGACTCTAGTTTCAAGTTTTGAGATCTTGGGTGATTTTATCACTTCTCCTACCCAAATATCCTAGCCTAAACTACTGTTGGTGTGAGGTCAGAAAAATTTATATGATTAATTTTATTATCGCTTGATTCTTAGTGTACTTGATTATTAGTCTTGCGGAGGGGGAGTGGATGTATGAAATGTGATGAGACTCTGACTCAAAAACCATGCAGAAGCATGCTCTAAATATTCAATTCAATGAATATTTTATTCTACAAGGAGATATTTTTCCAACATCCATGCACCAAACATTCAAATAACACAGTTCAACCTTAAAGATTCAGACATCTATCTATCTTCTCTAACATCTTTTTACCAAATTTGTAAAATTAATTCAGCTCAGTGCAAAAAACTAAAAAAAAATTATTCTTCAAAAAGTAGATGCTAGTAACATTAACTTTTCAAAACAAGAACTAAAAAATGCTCACTGGTAATCAAGCAAAGGGATCCAATGAAAGAAGCTAATAGGGTATCAAATAACTCCACAACCAAAGGGAAACACAACAGGGGTGTAAACAACATATTCTAGCTGGGTAACGCTAGCAAGCAGAGGCTACAGAGCATTAATGATGAGATTAACACACTCTATCTGAGCATAAGCAGCGTTATAATGCACTGAAACACTCTGAGAGGGAGCATTACTCAAGGTAAAGTTGTACATATGGCTAGGCAAGGTCTATTATGGACTCTGTGAGCTACTAAGATGATTACTGAGCATATAAATTGATCAGAAGGATATGTGAACAGAGGAAAAGAGGTAAAGTCATAGGAAAAATCCAAAAACTTGGGGTTTAGTCCCCAGCGGAGTCTCCATTTTTGCTATAGGGTAATATGCTTGGGTGGTTGTTATTGGGTATCCCTCTCAGGGATTTCCAATGCTCGAGGTAGATTGTAAGATTAGCTATAAAGCTCCAAAGGTATTGCATACATGTTCATACTAATATATAATTGACAAAGAAATATTTGGAATTATTACCTCCTTTTGGATGGAAGATCCTATGAAGATAACTAAGCAGCGGGATAGGATTCCTTCCTCACCAGCTCCAAACCAAAATCTTGCTGTTAGGTCCCCATAATTTGTGAGATTGGAAAGACCAAATTTAAAAGGGTAACATCAAACCAGTCTTTGGAGCCCTAGGACCTAGCATTCCTAGATTCAGAGAGGGCTCTCTCTATATTTGTGTAAAAAGATGTAACTTGATTGATTTTAGCGTTTTGATTTTAGGTTAGTTATAGTGATTAGGGTTTGTTTGTTTGTTTTGTTTGGTTGGGTTGCTTTTCAAGAAAAATAGATAGAGTAAGAGAAGTTTAAACCATTGGGGTATGGAGTTTGCAAAAGGTTTTGATAATTACAACAATAGGTCAAGGGTGTTTCGAAGGGCAAGTATAACAAAGCCAAATGGATCTTCAAGGCTTATGTGAGTGAAGTGAACATTAAATTGTGAGATTAGTAGGTTTAAAGGGAAGTTAAGAATTATTTAACATGTAATACAACAAGAAAAGTCTTTAAAAACACTATGCATAAATAAATAACCAAGGACATGACATACCATAAGCTTCTTTCACCAAACCCTAGCAAGTAAACATTAAGACAACAATCCAGCAAACCCTAGAGAACAAGTAACTTGTAAATTCTTTAGTGATTTCACCTTCAGGAAAAGAAACATTTAAGATAACATATAGTAATGATCAAAGATTAGGGAACTCCTAATTTCCTTAATCGAACTATAAATACCTTCAAAGCAACCATTTAAGATGAAAAAAAGGGCAGGGCAAACCATAAACCTCTTCAGCCAAACTCTAATTAGCAATACTTCAAAGAAAATACCTCAAAAATAATGTTTTAAGTCATACCAAAGGCAGGGCTAACCATGAAATTCTTTAGCATGAGCTCCATTAAATCATTCCTAAGATAAACAAGCTGAGTGGAACTAGTGAGCAATGAAGAATTCACTAATCTGACCTAGCAGAGGAAAACATTAGAGCAATAGAAGCAGACAGACCTAAGGTGCCTCTAACAAAATATATTAGCATAAAATTTATGTTATAATGCAAGATAATGATGAAACAAAATGAAAATATAAGAAGACAAGTACTAAATCATAGAGACATCACCATTAACCATGCTCATGAATCCTGCAAATGTGCTTGCTCCATTGCCATTCAACTCAAAGCATTCACAAAACTCCAAATCCAATTTCTCCTCAACTCTAAGTCTATGATATTAAGTTTAAAAAAACAACCAACAACTAAAATTAGGCCTCCATGCAGTATTTAACTTGCAAAGGAGGACCAAAACCCTAGCTAGGTTTCCAAAATATCATTAATTACATCATAAGTGCCATTTTTGTCCAAAGAGACCATGCAAGGCTCAAGGAAGAAATATCCTAACTTAATAAATGAAAAAATAAATGCTAACATAACTCCTCAGCTAACTGTAGAGTGATTTTCCTCAAAAACCCTCAAAATATCTCTTTCATTAACTCCAAGTGTCTATTGTTGAATTTCTGGCAAGGGTGTAGCACCAAGGCCAAGGGAGCAGCGCCAACACTAGGAAAATAACATGTTTTGCAGCTAAGATTTGGAGGCATTCCCGGTGTCTAAATGAGCTCCATGATAGCTAATTGGAAAGCTTGTCCTATATAGTTTCCAAAAATTCCTTTATTTGCCTCATTGGAGTCTATTTACCTGCTAAAAAACGTATTCTCCCAAGACTACTAAGGGCACAGTGCCAATTCTGAAAAATAGGGAAGAAAGTTGATTTTTTGCATGTTTTTGGCACTTTTGGAGGACCAGTTTTGCTCCGAATGAGTTGAAACTTTATGAGAGTGATGTCCTTGGCCTAAGGATCATGAAAATATCAAATTTTCCTGCAATTTGTGCCCCCAAAAAAAGCACAATGCTAGTGGCGTTGCGCCTTTGGCCCTTCAAAACAATCAAAAACTCAAATTCTTCAAAAATGTGCCAAAATTTGGATTTGTCTTACTAATCATGTTTGGCATGATTTTAGGGATGCATTAGAAAGAATGCCAAAATTTTTCTTTGCCTTTTGCATCCTTTAGGTATTGAATATTTGTAAGGGCTCTTTTGAGCTTGGCCCTTGCAATCTTGTTTCTTAAGGCATAGTGCCTTTCCATCTTCTTTTGCAAGTCCATGTCTCTCTTGGTCTTCTCCAGCTGATCCTCTAGGTAGACATTTTCCCTCTCTAGCCAAGATTCCATATCATAGTCTATTTCCATGGCAAGCATCTCACTTGGAGTGAGCTACTCTGCCAATGTTTTCTCTTGCTCTTTTTCCTTGGCTAGAGCCTTCTTCAAGCCAATTGTCCTTGTTCTCTTCCTAGGAAGTTCTTCTTCTTCTTCTTCTTCTTCAGTGTCATCATGAGTTCCCAAGACCTCATCTAGCTTTTCCTTTTCTTTTATAGCCTCTTTATGAGCTCTGATAGCTCTGAACTCATAGATAGCCTTCTCTGCCTCCAGCTACTTGTTTTCAACCTCAAAAAAGTGAATCACATTCTTAGCCCTACTTAGATTGGTTTGCAAATATTTAATATGAGCATCCTTGCTTTTAAGCAGGATGCTTGTGATCCTCTTCTCATTTTCATCGTCACTGCCAAGGTGAATAAGTTGAAACTCTTTTTCATTTCATGCTTGTCTTCTTCTTCATCATCAATGACCTTTTCCTTACCTTTGTCAATCTGCTTGGTTGATGTAGAAGGCATAGCCCCTTGCCTCTTAAGGGCAACAAACACATGCCTATTTCCCTTCTGGTAGGTCAAAGGAAAAGGTTTAATTTTCACCATCTCAGTGCCATCTGTATCACTTCCATCATGAATTCCATCATTACTACCATCATCATTGGTATCTCACTGCTCTCATGGCTCTTTGACCCACTGTCATCATCCTCACTGCTTTTTTCCTCATTTACATCATCTTCACTGATATGTGCCTCACTGCCCTCACTACTCTTTTATACAATAATTTATTTCTCATTGTTTTACTCCTCATTTCCATCTCCCTTACTACTTTATTCTTCATTGGCATCTGCCTCACTGATATTTTCCTCACTGTTTTCTTCCTCATTGCTTTCTGCCTCATTGCCTTCTTCACCTTTTGATGCACTAGTACCATGAGATGATGGTGAGGGATTGTGAGAAGGTGATGAAGGAGGATTATCCTGAGGTGAAGGAACGTGCGTAGATGGTGATGGATGTGTAGTGGGGTGTGATGGTGAAGGATTAATGGGAGGATTAGAATACGAAGGGACATCTTGCTGCTGTTGGCCTTGTGGATTGGTGAACACCTCATTGGAAATGAAGGTCTCCCATGGAATGCCCTTCTGTTGCAATTGATGCATAACAACCATTTTAATAAGTGAGTGATGGAAGAGGCTTTTCATCTGTTGAGATAGTCTCTCTTTTGTACAATATAGGACATTTTATCAATGCTTCTATAGAGGTAATAGGGTATGTGCATCATCCTCACTCTAGTAAAGTGCATAAGCAACCTAATGTGACATGAGTAAAGTCGGGAGAAACTTCCCTCACATGTAAACTACTTCATAATGATCCACATCATAGGTGCATATCTATCTAGAAAATGTGAGAAAGGAAAGATGGATTTGATGCGGTCTTTGTATCTAGGCTTTAAGTAGGGTTCAAAGTAGCTCATGTCAAGATTTTCCTGCTTGAACCATTTGTCACCCACACATGGTATCCCAGTGGCACTGGCAATAGAATCGGTAGATAACTCAAAAGTGACCCCTGCAAGGTTAACTTGTTTTTCATGCAATTTAATGATGAATAGCCTAGTTATCTCAAGGTGGTTTTGCACCTACTGCACCTTTTCACAAAAATCAAAGCATCCTATATGCTTGAAACATGAAACAGTTAAGGGAGATGAAATTAGCTATTTCGTGTCTTGGGGTTCAAATCTATTTATCTTTCCACCTTTGTGCTCATGTATCCTTGGAATTTGGGCCTCTCCACCACTGTCACTATCTCCCTCTCTTGAAATTTTGAAAACTCTGTTTTGCCAACCCTAGAATTTGATGTGAATTTTGAGATGAAAAAGAAGGTGATGGAATGGTAGTCTTGTGCAAGTGAAGGGACATAGTGTTATCAATAAAATGGGTTTAGGGAGGAACTTAGATAAATGAAAGCCTTCACAACACCTTAATTCACCCTTATCTTGACTGATACTCTTTATACGTAGTTTAAGCAATGGTAGACATTGATTTCAAGATTTGTAGCCTAGGGCTTCTTCTTAGGGTTTCATCACCATTAATTAAGAATCATAAAAATATTGAAAATGTGGTTAGGGTATCCACTTACCATTCATAAGTGTCTTAGAGGATCTTGGAGGAAGCTTGGAGAAGTTTTGAGGTGACTTGAGTGGTTAGAGTGGTTTTTACTTGGAAAACCCTCTGACCAAACGCGAGCGCGAGGCTAAAGAGACAGCAGCGCTTAATCCCAGGCCCACAAAAGCTCGAGTTTTCATCGGGTCTACTGGGTAAGGGTGCGGCACCTTCTCCAGCACACAACACTCATTTCCTGGCACGTAGCGCCAATTTAAAATACACAGGGAGAAATTGTCAAACGTGTAGTGCCAGTTTCCAAGGGTGAAATGCCACAAAATTTTGTCCAATTTTGACTTGGAAACTCGAAATTCTTAACTCCTGAGCACTCTGATGGTTTTACAAGGCAAAAAGAACTTGTTTGAAGTGTAAGTTGTGCTTATATAGGCTCAAGGATTTAATTTTAGCTTTACAACCCACATTCTAATTTTTTAAACCTTTTTTTCCCTTTTCACTGATATCCTTTGACTTTTGCCTTGTAGGTGACTGAAAAAATTAACTTGGCTTTGCTATTTGCTCGTCGAGGCATAAAAAATTTCTTTTTGACACCTTTGTGACTTAGCCACATAACAACTTCTTCAAATTCTTGTGTGATTTCCACCAGGAAACTCAACTTAACCTTTTCACCATTTCTCACTAACCTTCTTACACTATTTGCATGCAAGTGACTGAAATGATCAATTTGACTCTCTTTTTGTTCCTTGTGGCATAACAAGTTGATTTTGAAAATTTTAGGGCTATATTAAACATGATGGCATCTTCAAAAATTTTTGTGGTTTCCATTACAATACTCAACTTATCCTTTTCACCTTGGCTGGCAGTTTGTTGGAGTTATGAAATCTGTTTTCCTTTTGATCTTGAAGATTTGACATATTTATTTTGACACAACAATAGCCTCAAAATCCTCTTTTACTTCCACCTTGGAGCTCAACATCATATTTTTCTTATTCAGGCATGAAAATCTCATTAAACACCTTTGGGAGGATTTCTCATATCAGCACCTTCAAAACCATCTTCTGCTTGTACCATGAGGTTCAACTCATCCTTTGATCATTTAGGCATGACAAACTCATTTTGACAAGTTTGGGACCTGATCAAACAGTAACATCTTCAAAATCACTTTTGATTTTACCATGTAGTTCCACTCATCATTTCACCTTCTATGGATATTTTCCCAAAACCCTAGGTGTTTGGAGTGCTTTAAGACAATCATTAGTGTTGTCTTCTAAGTTCTCTATATCCCCTTCAAGTTCATTCATTTCTACCCAGTTCACCTCACCTTTTTCCCTATCTCTTCAATAGTCTATGATAGAATTTCTTCATGCTTGGTTTTGTGTGCCTCCTCCAAGTCACTTATGCAATTGATCACTATTTGGCACTCTACTTGGACCATCAAGCTTAAAAACCCTAATTATCTATAAGAACAAGTGTTTCCTTTTTTCCTTGCTGCAAATAGTCTTCATTTAGGAGTAACAATCTACCTCACCAAAACCTTCTGCTCACAAATCATTCAACACTCTTGTAGAAGTGCTAAACTCTTTGCATTTATCTCTTGCAGCCTTTGAACTTATAGGGTAGTCTTCTTTGGAAAATTTTAGGTCTTATTCGAATAGACATGTCTTGACATTCTATTACATTTGAGCCAGATTCTAGCAAAGAAAAAGCAATGTTTGAAACACCAATGATGACCTTAAAACATGTGAAACCCTAATTGAACTAGTGGGAGGGTTCTTTGACCTGATCTTGACTGAAAATTGGCTTGGAGGCTTCAAGTGAAAAACAAATTATTTTTCAAAGTGTTGTATTGAAGATCCAAAATCCAATGTACTTTATTTATCTAAAATGCCTACAGAGATAGTTTTGAGACCATCAATGCTTGAGGAATCTGGTGAACATGGGAAGGGATAGGCTATAGGAAACCTTAGAGGGAAAGTGGAGTTATGGGCAAGGGAAAATAGGGTAACGAAGTCATAGGCAGGAAAAAATATGGAGATGAGAGGCATAAGCCCATAAGGAGTCTTTTAGGAGTAACATGGAGACTATGAAATGGAAAACTAGTAGAATAGTGAAAAATTTTCTATTAGGATAATGAAGGCGGTGAGATTTATGATACTCACAATATTTCAAGGAATGCTGTTTTTAGAGATAAAAAACCAATCTATATTCATCTAAAAATAGTGAAAAATATTGATGAATAACAGTGGCTCCACTTGGGGAGGGTAGATCATTTTTAGGAGGTGTCCAGAACCTCAGAGTTCAGATCTCTGAGTTTTGAAGATTAGTACCTTACTTGTACTTGGTTGCTTAGTATAGGGGGGGGATAATATAAAGTGCAGAGGGAGGTATCAAGGAATAATATGATGTAATAATATAAGAATGATAAATAATTGGGCCATAGTTAATAAATAAAGTGGTTGACCCACATTATGTAAGGGACCACATGTAGCTAGGGAATAAAGTGATAATCCCATTGTATTGGATGTATGGTATTGAGATACCCATGGTATTGCATGTATGAAACCTATATAGAGGCTAGAGTCTCTCCATTGAGAGATGTCAAGGATTATTGGAGGGGCAAGCATATGGCTTGTGGAGTGATCTCCTTCCTTAAGGAGTGAATGTATGGTGTTTCCCTACCTTAAGGGTTTTGATATTAATGAAGATTTGCAGTTTTTTATTCTATGATTTATTGGGAATATTTTATGGTGTTGCCCTACCTCAAGGGTTTGGATATTAATGAAGATCTGAAGTATCTTCTATGGTGTTATTTCTTGGGAATATTTTCCATTTCTATACATTTTCTTATCAGATCTACTATAAGGGTAATTCAATACCATACATCCAATACAATGGGCTTATCACTTTATTCCCTAGCTACATGTGGTCCCTTACATAATGTGGGTTAACCACTTTATTTATTAACTATGGCCCAATTATTTATCATTCTTATATTATTACATCATATTATTCCCTTGGATACCTCCCTCTGGACCATATATTATCCCCCTTAGGTATACTACATTACACCCCCTTAAACATGTTTCGTCCCCGAAACATAAGAAGAACACAAATAATAAGATCTATTCAAAAGAGTATTCCATTGGTACCATTCACGTGCATCCAACCATCCCAGACAAAGGTGAACACTCGATCTAGTCGATGTCTCGCTCGCTTGAGATGGAAGTGGGTTCTGGTGGTTCTTCTGTGTTGATGTGTTGTGGGTGGATCGTCGCACCTCTCTATGTGTCATCCAGGGGTTGTTGTCCTTGTTGCTAATTCGTTGCCACCTTGCTGGTTGTTGTCTTGCTGGGTGATGCGGGTGGTGATATGTTGAAGCTTTAACTGATAGAACATCTTTCATTAATTCCTCCATTATTGGTGATGGAGTGGTGTCAGGTTCTTTTGTTGGTACTTGCTTTGATGTCTGTGTTTGGCTGTCTACCATCAAAGGCTCATCATCTGATGTGTCTGTGTCGTTAGATATTTGCACTTCTTCCTCCCTAGTCTCTCCATGGTTCCTAATGAAAATATCGTGCAATGTAATTTTATTCTTTTTATACCAGAGCTTCATGAATTTCTTTTGCACCTTAAAATTGACAGTACCAACGGATTCCATCCAAGGGTGTCCCAAAACAACATCCATAGCAGCCAATTCTGAAGCATAAAAATCAGAATGCAACACATACTTATCCATAGAAATCTTCAAATATTTATAAATTTGAACATCTTCATTATCAATCTGTGTGTTTTCAATATGTTTTGCTGGAACTTGCAATTTTTTAGCCAAATTAACATTGATACAATTATGCTTGCAACTAGGAATGATAGACACAATGATGTTCTCTTTCTGAATACTTCCATTAACATGTAATATGGAAATATTAGTAGAAAAGAAGTCTTTATGTCTCTTAATGTCCTTCTTTCCGGCTTTAGACCACTTGTCCAAAATGACTTTTTCAAGTTTTTTCTCGGGAAGTTTCCTCACTGCGCTGTCAAGTGAGGTCCACCATTTATTTGCCTCATCTTTTAGATGAAGCCCTATGGAGCATATCCAAAAACTTCGGTATTGAGCCTTGAGATGTTGTAAAAAATCTTCAATAGTAGGGCCATCATCTTTTCCTGTAAACTTCATCTTGCGAGAATCCATAAAATAAAGTAAGGGTTTTGAAGAAAATCACTTACTTTGACAAAAATTTAAAATGGACATTACTCGGTCAATATAACTCAGAATCCTTAATATAACCTGTTTTCAAAAATGGAATAGCCATTCTGCATCTAACCATATTGCTGAAATCCCGATCTAGGCACTCTGGAAACACAGATTTGCGCTGCAACTGCCTCGGCGTCACAAAATTTCTGAAAAAATGGCTGATTTTAAATCAGTGATAACTCCCTCATCCGGACTCCGATTTGACCGATTTTTTTTTTGAAATCGGGTGATTTTTCAAGGGAAGCTCAGATCTATAATTGGTTGTCTGAAATTTTGCACCAGAATCTACTAAAACGTCAGGAGAGCCGCCGTACAGAAATTGCCATCGGAAACATTTCTGCCACATAGCTGAATTTAAATCAGCGATATCACCCTCATCCGGACTCCGATTCGACTGATTTTTTTTTTTGAAATTGGGTATTTTTCGATAAGGAATCCAGATCGGATATTTATTTCTGAAAAATTTTCACCAAATTTTCCAGATCTGCTCTACAAACTCGCCGCCCAAAAATTTCCTGCAAAAAATGAAAAAACAAATCTCCAAACTCTGCCCAAGAAAGTGCTCTGATACCACTTGTAGTAGATCTGATAAGAAAATGTATAGAAATGAAAAATATGCCCAAGAAATAACACCATAGAAGACAAAACTTCAGATCTTCATTAATATCAAAACCCTTAAGGTAGGGCAACACCATACATTCACTCCTTAAGGAAGGAGATCACTCCACAAGCCATATGCTTGCCCATACAATAATCCTTGACATCTCTCAATGGAAAGACTCTAGCCTCTATATAGGTTTCATACATGCAATACCATGGGTAGTTACCATGGGTATCTCAATACCATACATCCAATATAATGGGCTTATCACTTTATTCCCTAGCTACATGTGGTCCCTTACATAATGTGGGTTAACCACTTTATTTATTAACTATGGCCCAATTATTTATCATTCTTATATTATTACATCATATTATTCCCTTGGATACCTCCCTCTGTACCCTATATTATCCCCCCTAGGTATACTACATTACACCCCCCTTAAGGGCAGACCTTTCTTCCTTCACTGATGTTCTTTTAGTGATCTCAAATATGAAAAAATCATGATTGCTTCAATATCACTTCTACCCACCCATCATACTTTACTAACATTTTTACCTACTTGGGTTCATTTGAGTTGTGAAACCCTTGACATCATTTTTTATTTTGAAAGCATAAAAACTATCTACTTCTACACTTATCACTTCCAAGAGTTAGTTAAGTTTGATGAACTCTTTATTCTCCTACCTACTCTACTTATCTACCAAGGTTAAGTTGTTTGGGGAATTTTCATTCTCTAACCTACTAACATGAAATTTAAAACATGATCAAAACATGGTTAAGCAATCTAATTTGTCATGGGTTGTGGCATTTTGGACAAGGCGCACCTGGTTTTATTTTTGTACAAGTGAAGCAATAAATTTGAGGGTTGTGATTTAGAATTGGTTATGCATCCCTCTCTTTCTCTTTTCATTCAGATTTGAACATTGAAACCACATATCTTTTCCTAATCTAATCTACTGACAAGCCAAGTTTACATGGTTTGGAAAATCTTATTTCACTAACCTATCAACATAAATTTAAAACATGTTCAATCATGATTAGGCTAAATGACTGAACAAGACTTTATTTTCTTCAAAAGCAGTGGGATTTAGGCTTGCGCACTTTCAACGATACTATTTTTGGTATGGGGTTGTAACTCTTCTTTTTTCCTTCCCTCTTTTTCTTCTTTTCTTTGTTTTTGTGTTTCATCTTTCTGATATTTCATCAAGAAATGTTATGTACAATGAATGAAAGCTTCAAACTAGGAATTTCAACAAAAATAGTGTTTGAGCATCCTTCCATTGACAGGACCTCCAAATAACTCTGCTCCATCCAGTTCTTGTAGGAAAAAGGCATTGTTACCTCTAATTTAATGAATGATGTATGGACCCTTCCATATATTTTCAATTTTTCCATGCTTTTCTTTGTCCTCTCTTCTTGAATTCCACTTTAGCACTTTGTATCCAATCTGGAAATTATTTGCCTTGGTCTTTCTGTCAAATATCTTCTTGATGTTCTCTTGTACTGCTTGTGTTGTATTATAAACTTCTTCCCTTGATTGTTGCAAATGAATGGTTTGGTTCAAACTCCTTTGTATGCCATTCTCCTCTGATTTTACCTCTTGGAGAAGCTTCATCAATGGAACTCCCAAGGATGTTGGGAAAAATGCATCCATGCCATACACTAGTTGATAGGGAGACATGTTAATAGATTTATTGCTTGTTAATCTGTCAACCCATAGTGCATGAACTAGTTCGCTATGACATTAATTTTTGTTCTCTTCCAACAAATTCTTGATGATGTTCACCAAAATTTTGTTAGAGGACTCAGCCATCCCATTACCTTGAGGGTAATAAGCTGTAGAATTCCCTAGTGTGATGCGATACTTGTAGGAAAAGTCCACCATTCTCTTGGAATTAAATGCAACAACATTATCGGTGATGATTTTTCTTGGAAAACAAAATTTGGACAAGATGTTGGTTTCAAGGAATTTGATGATCACTAATTTAGTGACATTCCTTGTAGGGATGAATTCTATCCATTTGGTGAAATAGTCAATGGCAGTGAGGATCCACTTGTGTTGGGAATATGAGGTAGGGTGGATTTCTCCAATGAAATCTAAACCCCATCGTTGAAAAGGAGTTTCAATACTGGTAGGATGCAAAGGTAAAGGCAATAGTTTTCTCTTTTCGTAAAAGTTTTGGCATTTATGGCAAGTTACTACTAGCTTGTGTATGTCAGGGAAAAATGCAGGCCAATAGGAACCATCTCTAAGGATTTTGTTGACAATTGTTTTCCAGTAGAGATGACCACCGCACTCTCCTTCATGAAACTCATGCATGATGCTATTTGCATCATCTTCAAGTAAACATTTAAGCAAGATAACAACAAAATTTTTCCAATACAAATATCTATCTAGAATGCATAAATTTACAGCCTTTAGTTTCAAGAATCTAGCTTTTATTTTGAACAAAGTAGGAGGAGCATTTAGATTAAAAATCACATACAATATATCATCATACCAGAGTGAGTTCAAAAATTCTTCTTCAATGGTTGGAGTCACTAGTTCCTCTTGTTCATCTAAGGAGTGTATCATGTTTATGTCTAGTGCTTGAAAGTTAGCTTCAGCCATGAGTTTCACAAGTCCTTTTCCTTTGATTAGTTTAATGGGCCTAATTTCTAGATCATATTCTAAGATGACAGAAATCCACTTATCCCTTTTACCATCAGGATCTTGATTCAGTATGTCCACATGAAAAAATGTGTGTGAACAAATGCAATGACATGTGAATGCAAGATGCAAACTTTGAAATATTTTAATGCTTTGATTAAGGAAAAGGCTTGTTTTTCCATGATGTTATATTACAGAGATGCATCTCTCAATGCCTTGCTGAAGAAATCTATGGGTTGTTCTTGTCCCCTCATGTTATTTTGTAGAAATACTGCAACAATAGTGTGTTCTGATGCAAATGAAAAGATGAAGAAATCCTTGGTAAAGTCGGGGCTAATTAGAATTGGTGTTTGGGTAAGTTCTTGTTTTACCAGTTCAAAGGATTGTTTGGCTTCTGTGGTACACTTCACTCCTATTTCTCTTTTCAGCATGTTTGTAATGTTTCTTAGGAGTTCAACAAGGTTTGGTATGAACCTTCTTAGGAAGTTGATCTTTCCAATGAAATATTGTGGCCCTTTAATGTTCCTAGGGTGGTTGATCTGCAATATACCCTCAATCCTTCTTGGGTCTATATTAATCCCTTCTTTAGACATGATGTGGCCTAAGAGTTTTCCTTCTTGAAGACCAAACAGGGTTTTCTTAGGATTTAAAGATAGACCATACTTCCTACACTTTTCAAATATCTTTCTCAAGTGAACTAGGTGTTATTCATTGGTTTTAGAATAGACAGTGATATCATCAAGGTATGTCACAATGAAGTAACCTAGGTCTTTGGAAAAAGAAATTTCCATGGCTCTTTGAAAAGTAGCCCCCACATTCATTAACCCAAAAGGCATTTTGACATACATGAAGGTGCCCCAAGGTGTTGTGAAAGTGGTTTTGTGTTGATCACTTGGTAGTAATAGTACCTGATTATAACCTAAAAAACCATCAAGCAATGATATTATTTTAGAGCCTACCACCCTTTTCAGTATATGATCCATCTTCGGTAAAAGGTAGTTGTCTTTGAGGGAGGCTTTGTTTAACTTTCTAAATTCTATGCATAAAATAATCTCCCTTGTTTTCTTTCTCACCGACATAAGGTTTGAAACCCATTATGAGTACCTGAGTGGGACTATGATCCTAGCATCATACATCTTCTTTATTTCCTTCTCAACTAGAGGCACTAGGATGGGGTTTATTCTTCTCAATTTTTTCTTGAATGGTTTCTTATTTTCCTCGAGAGAAATCTTATGTTGAATGATGTTTGTATCATAGGACTTCAAGTCCTCATAAACCCATGCAAACACATCTTTAAATTATTTGAGAAGCTCAATATATTTTATTTTTATGTGAGGTGGCAGAGTTTTGGACAACTTTATCATTTTGAGTTCTTCTATACTACCTATGTTTCATTCTTCTACACTAGTCTCGGTGGATTCCATTTTTGGCTTCCTAGAAACATCATTGAAATCAAACAGCTCTTCTAATGGGGCAAGAACTCTTGGAAAGGAGTCATCTTTGCATTGCAATATGTCAAGGTCTTTTTGATCTAAATATTCAAAAAATTCTGCCTCAAGAGGGTGTTCTAACAGATTTATGTCGGCAATACAAGGCAACTCTATTTTGTGTGTTTGTTCCTCAGCAAAATAGTCCTTCGAATGGTTTAAGTCTGATTTTGACATTTCAAACTTTGTTTTGGGCTGCAAGAAGTCTTCAATATGTTTTTCATTCTCAAATACTTGCCAATAATATATGTTATCAGGGACTGCTGGTCTTCACTTGATCTTCATTGTGTATTGTTCATTTGCATGAGGTAATTGGAAAGTGCTGGCAGCAAAGGCTAGTTCATTGGCAAGGCTGTTTTAAACCCTTGGGATAGAGGTAAGTTCATATTTCTCAAATGTCTTTAGGAGGTCTAAGGCAACATTCCTATATTCTCTTAGCCTAGCATTCTTGGCTAAATATTCTCCTTTGATTTTCCTAATGATTATCTTGGAATATCCTAGAACATAAATCTTCTTAGCTCCTATGTTTTTTAACCATTATAACCCTAAGAGAAGGGCTTCATACTCTGCAATATTGTTTGTACATTGAAAATCTAGTTTGTAAGAGTGACCTTCATTGGTGTTGTGTATCCAAACACCTGCTCTTGAACCAGCTTTGCCACAAGAGCCATCAAAACTCATGTTCCAAAGTGTTTCAAGTTTAGAATTACGATTATGTTGTTCTTCATGGCTGCTAGAGTTTTGGCTATCATGTTCTTCATTTTGTGTTTGGTTTTACTGTTTTGATAGGCCTAGCTCTTCCTCCTTTTCATTTACTTGTTCATTAATGTCATCTTCATTGTACAAGATAAATGAGTCAAGGTCTGAATGTATAGAATAGAGAGGGGTATTGTTTGGCATATCTTGGTTACTTACCATGTACTTCATGTGAGATTCTTTGTATAGTCTTCTGGTTTGGTTAAATACTAGAATGGTAGCATAGGTCATGTCCATTTGGAGTTTTCCTTGGAGTTTGGCTCCCCATGATCTATACAAAAGCATGCCATACTTCGAGCGAATGTCAATCATTACAATGTCCATGAATAGGCTCTTAGCTAGTATTTGTGCCATATTGACACACAAATCCTTGATTAGGCCTAGACACTTAACTCTACTTGAATCGAAAGAGTACAAGTATTTGTAAGGTTTGGCTATTTTGAGGCCTAATCTCTCCATCACTACCTTTGGCATGAGATTGTGTGAGGCACCAGAGTCTAGCATGGCATTGTGCAAGATTTTTTCATGGATGTCCAAACTGACATAGAATGGAGGTACAACTCCTTCTTAATATTTTCCCTCTACCTCAAGTCCAAGCAAAAACTTTGGTTTATCATCAGTTAGATTCAGAGTATCGGTGTCATTTCCTATGTTCAAAGCTTTCAAAACTTGGGATCTATATACATATTGAGTTACCAGTTTAGTAAGGGGTATGGCTATTTTGATCTTGGCAATATCACTCTCAGAACTAAATGGTGCTATTGTTTTTGGCATATTTACATCGGTCTTATCATACATGGTCTTTTCAACAACTTTGGTTTGCTGATTTTTAGTAGGAATGTCAAGTAAAGCAGTTTTTTCAGGGCCACTAGTTGATGTACTAGGGCATCTTTGGTTATCATTATGTTGCCTGGTTTGGTCTTTGCTCTGATTAGGAGTCTTAGCCATTATGTTGGTGTTTTCTGTTGTCTTCTTGAGAATGTTTTTAGGGGTCTTTCAAGCAAAAATATCTAGTTTTTTTTTCTTGGAGGCATCTTGGGTTTTCTTACTTCTAAGGTCATATTGCCTATGAACCTCCATGATAACATTTTCAAATCCTAGCTTGTATTCCTTAGAATATTCATAGGTTCTTTCAGTTTGGTTTGAGGAAAATAGAACTTGTTTTTCTTCTATAAGAAAAACATCATCCTCATTATTGGAGTCTATCAGATTTACATGGTTTTCTTCCGGCTTATCAGTCTCTCTTTCCTCTTCATCTACATAGTTTTCTTGGAAAGGAGGTATGATTTGCTGGTCATGTCTCTTTGTTTTTTTTGAGGAGGTTCCCTTTTGAATTTTTGGTTTCTATTTTTGTTTTGAGGATTTTCTTGGTTTTCCCTAGGGGGTGATCTTTCATTCAAATTGATTTTCTCCATCATCCTTTCCATTACCCTAACTAGATTGTCAATTTTAGCATCAGATGTGGAGGCTATGGTTTCCGCCTTGTATGTTACCTTCTTCTATGCTCTTAATCTAGCCCTTTTAGCATTTAGGTTGGCTTCTACACTTACTGTTCATCTTTCCATGTCCTCTAAGGTAAGGGGATATATTTCTCTTAATTGATAAGACATGTCTGGATCAAACCCATCTGGAAATTTTAATAAGGCTAGGTCTTATGGGGGTTTCATGTGGGGAGGGAGTGCATTGTATACGCTATTGAACCTAGTGCAGTAGTCTTGGACACTTTTCCCAACATTTATTTTAAGGTTATCATATTTTGATAGGATATGAAGATGATTTTTCTTAGTCTCCCACTTGTTTATGAATGCTTGATAGAGGGAAGGGAGGTCATGAATGTTGTTAGGAGTTAAGTTTTTGAACAATTTCTTTGCTTCTCCTCCTAAGATTTGGGCAAACATTCTCATTTCTATGGTATCATCTTCTATTTCTTGGTAGTCAAATGCATCATTCATCTTGTCTACATGATGTTGGGTAGTAGTAGAGTCAGCTCCAGTAAAGTGAGGGATTTTGGATTGGTAGTCTTGTGGCATAGGCAGTAAAGGTTGAGGTAGTACCAATGGGGAAAACCATGCTGCCATGATTTGAGGTAAAGGAACCCAAGGAGGGTTTGTGAGAGGAGGTGGAGGATGAAATGGAGTGTTTTTCACAATGGATGTATGAAGGGGGGTGGTAGATGTACTTGGACCAGCAAGCTGAGATTGAGCAGATTTGGATCGAAAGGAGTCAAAGTGTTGGAGAAGCTGAAAATTAGGAGGAGTGGAAGGAGAGGATTCTCTACTAGGACTCTGTTGCAAGTATATAGGCTCAAGGTTTGTCTGGTCTATCCCAATTTTAGGCTTAGTTCTGAATAGGTTTCTTCTATGGTGTAAGTAAAATTAGGGATCTTGCAAGGCTGTGAGGTGTTTAGGGACAGAACTTGCTTTGTGAATGGGTATTACAATAGTTGAGTCTTCAGTTCTAGAAGTTTTCCACAAGATCCTTTCTGGGTCATCAACTATGGTTGAAGGGTTTGGTTCAGGGTGAGATCTGGTGTTGATTCTTTGAGAAGCCAAATTTCAGACCCAAAATATAGAGAGGCTGAAAGCTTATGAGAGTTTTGAAAAAAAGACCTATCCATAAGGGTACTAAGTTCACACATGATGTAACTGGGCTTTGCACTATTGTGATTGATTTATACATTCCCAGGGGAGTCTGTGAGAAATAGTGGGGTCAACAAGGTTATTGAAGACCAGTGGGGTCACCAGGTGGATGATGCTTGTGGTTTTAAGGATGTACTTGTTGTCCACAATCAACAATTCAATACCAATCTAGGGATGTTTTTGGGTTTTCTGAGTTCTTTAAGATTTTAAATGAGTGTTCTCAAGTGTGTTCAACATGGTGCTAGTATGATGAAAGAACAATGTATCACTCTTGGCTAACACTTGATTTATCTAAGTTTGGTAGGGGATTTATGAGTTCTTAAGGGATCTCTAAGCTTGTTACCTACTCAGCTCCCCAGTGGAGTCGCCATTATGTTAGGTCCCTATAATTTGTCGCATTGGCAAGACCAAATGTACAAGGGTAGCATCAAACCAGTCTTTGGAGCCCTAAGACCTAGCCTTCCTGGAATTAGACAGGTCTCTCTCTATATTTGTGTAAAAAGATGTAACTTGATTGATTTTAGGGTTTTGATTTTAGGCTAATTATAGTGATTAGGGTTTGTTTGTTTTTTTGTTTGGTTGGGTTTCTTGTCAAGTAGAATAGATAGAGTAAGAGAAGTTTAAACCATTGGGCTATGGAGTTTGCAAAAGGTCTTCATAAGTACAAAAATAGGTCAAGGGTGTTTTAAAGGGAAGTTAAGAATCCTTTAACATGTACTACAACAAGAAAAGTCTTTAAGAACACTATGCAGAAATAAATAACCAAAGATAGGGCATACCATAAGATTCTTTGACCAAACCCTAGCAAGTAAAAATTAAGACTACAATCCAGCAAACCCTAGAGAACAAGTAACTTGTAAATTCTCTAGTGATTTCACCTTCAGGCAAAGAAAACATTTAAGATAACATATAGTAATGATCAAAGAGTAAGGAACTCCTAATTTCCTTAACTAGACTACAAAGGCCTCCAAATAAACCATTTAAGATGAACAAAAGGGTAGGGCAAACCATAAACCTCTTCAGCTAAACTCTAATTAGCAACACTTTAAAGAAAATACCTCAAAAACAATGTTTTAATTCATACCAAAGGCAAGGCTAACCATGAAATTATTTAGCATGAGCTCCATTAGATCATTCTTAAGATAAAAAAGCTAAGTGGAACTAGAGAGCAATTAAGAATTCTCTAATCTAACCTAGCAGAGGAAAACATTAGAGCAATAGAAGCATATAGACCTAAGGTGCCTCTAACAACATATCTATGCTAAAATTTATGTTCCAATGCAAGAGAAAGATGAAAAAAAATGAAAATATATGAAGATAAGTACTAAATTAGAGAGACATCACCATTAACCATGCTCATGAATCGTGAAAATGTGCTTGCTCCATTGCCATTCAACTCAAAGCATTCACAAAACTCCAAAACCAATTTCTCCTCAACTCCAAATCTATGATATTGAGTTTAAAAAATCAACTAACAACAATAATAAGGCCTCCATGCAGTATTTAACTTGCAAAGGAGGACCAAAACCCTAGCTAGGTTTCCAAAATGTCATTAATTACATCATAAATGCCATTTTTGTCCAAAGATACCATGCAAGGCCTAAGGCACAAATATCCTAACTTAATAAATGAAAAAATAAATTCTAACATAACTCCTCAACTAACTCTAGAGTGGTTTGCCTCGAAAAACCTAAAAATATCTTCTTCATTAACTCCAAGTGTCTTTTGTTGACTTTTTGGCAAGGGCGTGGTGCCAAGGCCAAGGGTGTAGTGCCAACACTGGGAAAATAACATGTTTTGCAGCTAAGATTTGGAGGCCTTCCCAGTGTCCAAATGACCTCCATGATAGCTCATTGGAAAGACTGCCCTATCTAGTTTCCGAAAATGCCTTTAGTTTCCTAATTGGATTCCGTTTACCTACTCAAAAATTCATTCTCCAAAGACTGCTAAGGGCGCAACGCCAATTCTGAAAATGGGGCAGAAAGTTGATTTTTGCATGTTTTTAGCACTTTTGGAGGACCAGTTTTGCTCCAACTGAGCTGAAACGTTTTGAGAGTGATTTCCTTGGCCTAGGGATCATGAAAAATTAATTTTTTCCTCCAATGGGTGCCCCGAAAAAGAGCTCAGATCCAGTGGCGCTACGCCCTTGGCCCTTCAAAATAGTCAAAAACTCGAAATCTTCAAAAATGTGCCAAAATTTGGATTTGACTTGCTGATCATGTTTGGGATGCTGGTAGGGATGCATAAGCAAGAATGTAAAGTTTTTCTTTGCCTTTTTTCTCCTTTAGGGATTGAATCTTTGCAAGGGCTCTTTTGAGCTTAACCCTTGCAATCTTGTTTCTTAAGGCATAGTGCCTTGCCATCTTCCTTAGCAAGTCCAGATCTCTCTTGGTCTTCTGCAGATGATCCTCTAGGTAGAAATTTTCCCTCTCTAGCAAATATTCCATATCATAGTCTATTTCCATGGCAAGCAGCTCACTTGGAGTGAGCTACTCTGCCAAGGCTGTCTCTTGCTCTTTTTCCTTAACTAGAGCCTTATTCAAGAAAATTGTCCTTGGCCTCTTCCTAGGAAGTTGTTCTTCCTCTTCTTCAGTGTCATCATGAGTTTCCAAGACCTCATCTAGCTTTTCCTTGGATTTTCTAGCCTCTTTTTGAGCTCTAATAGCTCTGACCCCATTGATATCCTTCTCTATCTCCAGCTGCTTGTTTTCAACCTCAAAAAAGTGAATCGTATTCTTAGCCCTAACTAGATTGGTTTGCAGATCTTTCATTTGAGCATCCTTGCTTTTAAGCAACATGCTTGTGATCCTCTGATCATTTTCATCATCACTGTCAAGGTGAATAAGTTGAAACTCTTGTTCAGTTTCATGCTTGCATTCTTCTTCTTCATCAATGACATTTTCCTTACCTTTTTCAAGCTACTTGGTTGATGTAGAAGGCATGGCCCCTTGCCTCTTAAGGGCAGCAAATACATGCCTATTTCCATTTTGGTAGGTAAAAGGAAAAGGTTAAATTTTCACCATCTCAATGCCATCTGTATCACTACCATCATGACTACCATCATTACTACCATCATCATTGGTATCATCACTGCTCTCATGGCTCTTTTACCCACTGTCATCATCCTCACTACTTTCTGCCTCATTTTATTCATCTTCATTGATATGTGCCTCAATACCCTCACTACTCTTTTCTTCACTAATTGATTTCTCATTTTTTGACAACTCATTGCCATCTCCCTTACTGCTTTCTTCCTCATTGGAATCTGCCTCACTGAAATTTGCCTCACTATTTTCTTCCTCATTGCTTTCTGCTTCATTCCCTTCTTCACCTTTTGATACACTAGTACCATGAGATGATGGCGAGGGATTGTGAGAAGGTGATGAAGGAAGATTATCCTGAGGTGAAGGAATGTGAGTATATGGTGATGGATCTGTAGTGGGGTGTGATGTTGAAGGAGGAATAGGAGGATGAGAATATGAAGTGACATCTTGTTGTTGTTGGCCTTGTGGATGGGTGAACACATCATTGGCAATGAAGGTCTCCCATGGAATGCCCTTCTACTGCAATTGATGCATAAAAACCATTTTAATAAGTGAGTGATGGAAGAGGCTTTTCATTTGCTGAGGATAGTCTCTCTTTTGTACAATATAGGACATTTTATCAATGCTTTTGTAGAGGTAATAGGGTATGTGCAACCTCCTCACTCTAGTAGATTGTGTAAGCAACCTAATGTGATAGGAGTATATCTGGGAGAACCTTCGCTCACATGTAAAATAATTCATAATAATCCTCATCATAGGTGCATATCTATCTAGAAAATTTGAGAAAGGAAGGATGGATTTTCTACGGTCTTTGTATCTAGGCTTTACATAGGGTTCAAAGTAGCTCATGTCAATATTTTCCTTCTTGAACCATTTCTCACCCACGCTTGTATCCCAGTGGCATTGACAATAGCATCAGTAGATAACTCAAAAGTGACACCTGCAAGGTTAACTTGTTTTTCATGCAAGTTAATGATGAATAGCCTAGTTAGCTTAGGGTGGTTTTCCACCTGCTGCACCTTTTCACAAAAATCAAAGCATCCTACATGCTTGAAACATGAAAGAGTTAGGGAGATGCCATTAGCTCTCTTGTGTTTGGGGGTTCAAATCTGTTTATCTTTCCACCTTTGTGCTCATTCCTCCTTCGCATTTGGGCCTCTCCACCATTGTCACTATCTCCCTCTCTTGACCATTTTAAAACTCTACTTTTCCAACCTTAGAGTTTGATGTGAATTTTGAGATGAAAAAGAAGGTGATGGAATGGTAGTTTTTTGCAAGTGAAGGGACAGAGTGTTATGAATAAAATGGGTTTAGGGGGAAACTTAGATAAATGAAAACCTTCTCAACACCCTTATTCACCCTTGTCTTGACTGATACTCTTTATAGGTAGATGAAGCAATGGTAAACAATGATTTCAAGCTTTGTAGCCTAGGGCTTCCTCTTAGGGTTTCATCACCATTAATTAAGAATTATCAAAAGCTTGAAAATGTGGTTAGGGTATCCACTTACCATTCATTAGTGTCTTAGAGGACCTTGGAGAAATATTGAAGAAGTTTTGAGGTGACTTGAGTGGTTTTTTTCTTGGAAATCCCTCCTGGCCAAGAGCGCAGTGCCAAGGCTAAGGGCGCAGCGATCAATCCCAGGCCCGCAACACTTCATTTTTTTTCACTTGGAATATCAGGTAAGGGCACAACGCCTTCCCCAGCATGCAGCACTTAGTTCTAGGCATGCAGCGCCAGTGTAAAATACACTGGGAGAAACTATCAAACACGTAGCGCTGGTTTCCAAGGGTGCAGCGCCAAGCTGAGCATGCAACACCACAAAAATTTGTCCAATTTTGACTTGGAAACTTGAAATTCTTCACTCGTGAGCACTCTGATGGTTTGGCAAGGCAACAATAACTTGTTTGAAGTGTAAGATGTGCTTATATAGGCCCAAGGATTTAATTTTAGCTTTACAACCCACTTTTTAATGTTTTAAACCCTTTTTTCCCTTTCCATTGATATCCTTTGACTTTTTCCTTGTAGGTGACTGAAAAAATTAACTTGGCTTTGCTCTTTGCTCCTTGAGGCATAAAAAAATCATTTTGACACCTTTTTGACTTAGCCACATAGCAACTTCTTCAAATTCTTGTGTGATTTCCACCATGAAACTGAACTTAACCTTTTCACCTTTTCTCACTAACCTTCTTACACTGTTTGCATGTAGGTGACTGAAATGATGAATTTGAACCTCTTCTTGTTCCTTGAGGCATAGCAAGTTGATTTTAAAAATTTTAGGGCTATATTACACATGATGGCATCTTAAAAAATTTCTATGGTTTCCATTACAATAATCAACTTATCCTTTTCACCTTGGCTGGCAGTTTGCTAGAGTTATGAAATTTGTTTTCCTTTTGATCTTGAAGATTTGACATATTTATTTTGGCACAACAGCAACCTCAAAATCCTATTTTGCTTCCACCTTGGATCTCAACATCATCTTTTTCTTATTCAGGCATTACAAGCTCATTAAAAACCTTTGGGAGGATATTTCATATCAGCACCTTCAAAACCCTCTTCTGCTTGTACCATGGAGTTCAACTCATCCTTTGATCATTTAGGCATGACAAAATCATTTTGACAAGTTTGGGATATGATCAAATAGTGACATCTTCAAAATCCTTTTTGCTTTTACCATGTAGTTCCACTCATCATTTCACCTTCTATGGCTATTTTCCGAAAACCCTAGGTGTTTGGAGTGCTTTAAGACAATCATCAGTGTTGTCTTCTAAGTTATCTATAGCCCCTTCAAGTTCATTCATTTCTGCCCAGTTCACCTCACCTTTTACCCTATCTCATCAATAGTCTCTGATAGATTTTCTTCATGCTTGGTTTTGTGTGCCTCCTCCAAGTCACTTCTGTAATTGATCACTGTTTGGCACTCTACTTGGACCATCAAGCTTAAAAACCATAATTAGATATAAGAACAAGTGTTTCCTTTCTTCCTTGCTTCAAATAGCCTTCATCCAGGAGTAAACAATCTACCTCACCAACACCTTCTGCTGACAAATCATTCAAATCTCCTACAAGCGTGCTAAAATCTTTGCATTTACCTCTTGTAGCCTTTGAACTGATAGGGTAATCTTCTTTGGAAACTTTTAGTACTTGTTCTTCTAATAGCCATGTCTTGACAACCAGATTCGAGCAAAGAACAAGTAGTGTTTGAAACACCAATCATGACCTTCAAACATGTGAAGCCCTAATTGACCTAGTGGGAGGGTTCTTTGAGTTGATCTCAACTAAAAATTGGCTTGGAGGCTTCAAGCGAAAAACATAGTATTTGTGAAAGTGTTGTATTGAAGATCCAAAATCCAATGTACTTGATTTATCTAAAGAGCCTACAAATATAGTTTTGAGACCATCAATGCTTGAGGAACCTGGTGAACATGGGAAGGGATAGGCTATCAGAAACCCTAGAGGGAAAGTGGAGTTATGAAAAGGGAAAACAGGGCAATGATGTCATAGGTAGGAAAAAAAGATGGAGATGAGAGGCATAAGCCCATAAGGAGTCTTTTAGGAGTGATAAGGTGACTATGAATGGAAAACTGATAGAATAGTGAAAAATATTCTATTAGGATAATGAAGGCAGTGAGATTTCTAAAACTCGCAATATTTCAAGGAATTTAGTTTTCAGAAATAAAAAACCAATCTATAGTCATCTACAAATAGTGAAAAATAATGATGACTAACACCCGCAACCAATCAAATCACCCTTGTAATCTCCACAACAATATAGCTTTCTAACTTGATTAAACTAGCATATAACTAATATTAAACTATGCAGATCTAAGTCATTCATATCATGCTACATAGAAAAATGAACAAAAAATGTGACATTGATGCTTCGAATGGAGAAAACAAACATAGTTCTATTGATTTATGAAAAGGAGGATTACGACTGTCAGTTGCACCAATCCCTCCTCAGCCTTCCAATTCCTCTCTCTCTTTCTCTATCTCCGAGTGCGATGATGCTCAAGGCAGAAAGTCCTCAATGAACCTCGCCAATCTTCAAGCCTCACACTACAAGAATTAAATTCTACTCCACATATAACCAAACCTTCAACCTTAGACCAAGAGCCCACATCTCCAATTTATAGGAAATAGAGAAGACAAACCTTGCCAACTCTTTCAACCAATTCAAATTGGGAAATATCTAGATGTTTCCTTGATTTTCTTCACTTTTACCTTCCATAGGAGTTTAGTTGTGTTTGGAAATTCCTGATAAAAGGTTTGTGCCATTAGTTTCTAATTTTGAATTGACTCTTTCTGAGGAAAAGCTGGAAATGCTAGTCAAATTTCCGCAAGATATTTCCCCTTTTCACATTAAAACATAGATAATGCTGCCCCTTGGGAAAGACTGAGAATTACCCTAGGCATTAATGCTCTCTTTGCATGGATAAGGTGCATTATAACTCTGCCTAGCTGTTTCTGGTGTGCGTTATCCTGGAAAAAATGGGACTTGTCTAGGTCATTTTCTTCCTTCCATATTACCTTCTCCTCTAAGCTCATGAGGAGGTCATTTTTCCTGTAACAATTATAAACCCTTATGGAGTCTTGACTTGTTAGTGTGAATTATAATCGCAAGTGTATGAAAAAATCTTACTTTAGTTGTGAATAACAAACAACCCTAACATCAAAGACGGTTGTCAATTTCCTTAGATCTGAAATTAGTGATCAGAATAAATGCTACAAAAATCCAAATCTATGCAGTTAAAGACATTAAACAACAAATAATAAGAAAGAGTTGCTCCATGCATGCAATGAGCAAGACAAGAATTTTTTAAATAATTTTTTTGTATTCTAATACCTGGGAAAGGAACATAAAAAGCTGTTACCAATCCCCCTCAATGGGATGGGTTCTTGTATGTCCTCAGCACTTTAGATCTAAGATCTCTCTCTCTTAATGGTGCATAAAACCCAGACAAAAATGGAACTCGAGGGGAGAAAACAAGCAAAAAGTAGAAAAATATGACAATGATGGAGGATCAAAGTCAGACCAAAGGTATATATCTAGAGTGATCTTTAGCCAACAAAAGGTAGTGAATGAATGGAAAACCACTTCTATATATAACAAAATATTGAGTTAGTCTATATATTGGTGCATAATTAAAATATTATTAACCAAATCCAGATCCAACTTTTATAGAATATTTTATTGTTTTTGTTGGAGGGGAAAAGAATTTGAATTTGGTTAAATCCATTTAATTGAAAATAATAAATAAATAAATGGTTTATTTATTATTTTAAGAATGTGGTTGAGTAATAATTAAATAAATACTGATTTATTCAATTATTTATAAATGATTTAGTCAAATTTAAGAAGGAATATTACTTAAATAATGTTTTAAATAATTATTCCTAGAAAATAATAAGATAAATAATGATTCATCTAATTAATTTTCCTTTTTTGGGCTAAATATGACCAGGAATATTAATTAAACTGTGGTTTAATTAATTATCCCTTGAGGAAAATCAAAGAAATAAGGATTTATTCAATTATTCCTCATGGGGTTTCTTGTTTAGACCATAAACAACTTAATAAATTATGGATTATTAAGTTATTTTTCATAGTGAAATCAATTTTACTATGGTAAAATTGGTCTTACATGGTGTACTTTGGTCCATATAATAGTAACAGGTTAGAAAACCAAAAAATGTTGTAACAATAGCTCCAACCTGGATCGAATGACGGAGAAAATCATCCACAAAATCTGTCGCAATCAATTGCTGAAGTCTGGGGGCAAAAGCTAGTCCAGAGCTCCAAAATCCAAATGGTAACTTTTAAATGGTAAAAATGAATGGTAAAACTCTTTTAATTAGTCATTTGATTATTTCAAAATCATATTAAATGTTGTGAATATGGTTTTTATTAATTTTTTTCTATGAAACTAGTATTTTTAATCCATTTGATGTTGTTCTAAACAGGTTTTGCAGTTGATTTAGCAGATTATTCGTGCACATTTATTCAAGAATGATTTGACCATGAAGCATACTCCTATCCTTATTTTTTGAGCTTTCATAAAAATGAAAAAGGAATTGAAGCACACTTTTATCTCTTTTTCAAGCTTCGATAACAACGAAAAAGGAACCCCTAGAGTCTTCTTTAAGCTCTTTTCATACTCCAATAGTGTGAAAATATTGTCGAGCACTTGTCTTTTAGAGCTCGTAAAAGTAAATGAAACAACATCTACTCAATATTAGTTTAACCCTTTTCTGAACTAAGATACATTACTTACGAAAAAGGAAAACCTTAGTCGAACATGGATAGGAGGTTCTCTAAGATAACATTTTACACTTTTTCAGATCTGAGTGATAAATTTACAAAAAAGGACTCATGGAGTTTTTTTTTGTCCTCTTTTTCAAACCCTCTAAATATGAAAAAGGACTGGGTTGTCACTGTTTTTAGGCTTGTTAAAACATAAAATTGTGACAGACATGTCTATCATGGAAAGAATCGAGTTTCATTTATCGCTAGACTTGTTAAATTATTAAATGGTGATGCATTCGCCCGAAGGGTTGAATTATAGATCAAGCATATGTTATCCTCCTCTAGCTTGTTAAAAAATAAAGAGGTATTGGTCGACAAATGACCGTGGAAAATTTGGGAAAGCGAACAGAATACTTTATGGTAGCAGGTCACTCTTAAACATGACACTTTCACTCCATCATCGTGACTTTTGGGTTGGGTAATGTTATTGAAGGTTAATTCATACTTATGGTTCATCATACCTTCACTTTGGTTTTGGTTCAATGTTGCCAGCTCATCTCAGTGTCGCCGATATGTTCAAGAGAAGTCATCCAATGAATACTCATCCTTCTGCAATACTCATAAACCTTCATTTTCATGATAGTCGTCCCTGAACATTGCTATATCGAGTCACATTTTGTCTCTGAAATCATAAAATCTTGTTTCACAATAAAGTCGCTTCCTGTCCACATCATCTCATCATCTAGGAAGTTTACTTAGAAAAATCATATTCCAGTACCGTGAGGCTTGTTATATCATCGACAAGTTTCTCGCTTCCATGAGGCTTGTTATATCATCGACATCAAATCATCTATTCATCCCTTGAAAATTGTACTGCAATACCTTGAGAGACATTAACATCAATGGTGGTTCTCTCACGTTTGTTAAAAACTCACGTCATTGGCTGGTAATCAAATGATGTCTCACCATGTTCGACTATAAATCATATATTCACATGGCTAGACTTGTACCCAAACGATCGAGTGAACGAGATAAGAAGATCCCGGGTCTAGTTTCATCCATTTGGGCTGTGATTACAGGATTATTGTACACATCATCTATACAATTAATTTACATACAGATCATCATCCAAACATGGGCCTATATTTTTAGGCATGTCTGTATTGGGAAACATTCCAATGTAGATGACTTTCTGAACTATGTACATGTTATTAGATAGTTTATGTGCTAAGCATGGGAATGCCTCCCTCAACCATTCCTGATCAAGATGAAAATATCATAATGTAATGTATTGTAATATTGATGCAAGAAACTACTCCACTTCAGTTCCATCTCATCACATAGTAAATAATCTCATCGAAATATTATTACTATTATTATTATTATTTTGACTTCATGCTTTAGGGGGTAGCTATTGTAGGTCAATTTGGGCATCATCCCCTATGACCTGGTCAAACTGGACATCATATCTAGGACCAATGAAATAATGTCTATCATCCCCTTATATTTCAGTTGCTATATGCCCTAAGAGAAGAACAATTCATAAATGGCTTTTATTGTGAGATTTCCAAGGTTTGAAGTATATGTAATATCACTTATTGACTCACCAATGCAGCATCTAAAGGGACTAGCTGCGTTGCAGTGCTAAATCCTCCATTCAAGGGTGCATTGTAGTGCACTTCCCGACATTCAAGAGCGCATTGGTAACCTGGGAGCAGAATTCTCATTTTTCTGGGAATCTCCACATGGGCAGTGCCTTATAGAAGAGTCTATATGTGTGAGACTTCAAATCCAAATGTCCATCTAACACCTCTAAACTTGGGAACATGTCTTGCCTATTATTAGAAAGTCATTCATTGAGAAACTACCATCAATTTCCCTATAAATTGAGCACTTATTCTAGTGCTACGGAAGGAATAAATCTCGTAAAGTTATGCTGTTGGATTCTCATTTAAGAGAGTGAAAGTACTAATATGTTGCTGGTATGATGTTGGATGTGATGAGGCTAGAATGAAGTTGGAGCTGGTTGGAAACAAATTGATCTTTGGTTATGACCTCACCCTTCTACTCTTTAATAAATATTGTTGCTCATTTTCCCATACATATGTCTCTATTTCTTGTGCAATGGATTCTTGAATGATATATGTATTTCATATATAATCGATTTGATTTAGTAAGATAAGTATATATCTGTATATTGCATGTTGTTTTTTGTTCTCTGTTTGTGTTTGCAGGAATCGATCTAGCATTTTTTGTTGGATTGAGAGCAACGACAACAGCGACAGAATGAGAAGCAGAAGTGATTTAATCACAAGTAGGCTCTTTCACCATTCTGTATATCTGCTTGTTTTAGAGAATGTGATAGTATTTCTTTCCTCTATTGTTCTAAGTGACTAGCACAACACTTAGGGAATTTGGTTTATCCGTAGATCACAATTCCACATAACAATGGCTATAAAATCATTCTACCCCCTTACATGTGCATTTTCTTAATATTGAATATGGATAATTTCAAACTCTATGAGCCTTCCATGATAGATCAAGAAGATGAACATGTACTACCTTATGTAGAGGATTTGGCACTAGATGCTCTGACATAGTTGATAGAAGATAAAATTTTTTAGAACAGGTAAAGAACTACGAGATGGGGGAATCATGAAATTTGGAATATTGGGTTGAAAGGACAACTTCGAGGCAAAGTAAAATGGTACATGTGAGAGAAGGTGGAGGAAAAATTTCCTCACCTCATTCAATAGAAGCTTTCGGAAAATAATTTTATCAGATATGTTGTGATGAAATGTCCAATGGAATATCCATGGAATATCACATATCAAACATTATAGAGGTATTAGAAGGATAGGAAGAGGGAAATTTTGGAGAAGAGGACAAAAGGGTTCAAACCAAATTCATGTTTTAGTAGGAATCCTATTGTATATCAACCAATCCAAGTAGACCAAGGTGAATCCAAGATGGTAGAATCTTCATGAAAAAGGTCAAAACCACCAATCATATTTTGGGGTTGTAAATGAGAGTGTTTGTTTAAGGATTTTACTAGAAAAGAAGAAAATATAAAAAATGTTAAGAACCTTCAGGAAGCCACTACAATTGAAGGCATCAGGAGAAACAACCCAAGGACATATGTAGCCTTGGAAGATCAACAAGATGAGAATCAATCACATGTGATTTAAGTGAAAGGTGAGATTTCAAACCATTTTGTTGGAATTTTATTTTATTGATGGGAACTCTATAGTTATATTGATCCAAATATACTGGATGGATTTCATTTAAAAAATGAAACACACTTGGGAGGTAATGGTTAATCTAGAGAGAAATTAGAATTAAAATAATGATCAATAAATTTGTTGGGCGCTGTCCCATAAAACTGAATGGAATGGAATTAATTGAATTTTTGAATATTATTCCATAGGGTTCCTATGCCATTTTTTTTGGAATGGATTGGCTGGAAAAGCACCATGTTGTCCTAGAATGTTCCAAGAAGGCATTCACTTGTATTGGTGAGGAAGGGTGAAAAGGAAAAATGCAAGGGATTTTGGGGTGATCTATATATGAAATTGGTTGAGGATTATATAAATTTGAAATTGATTAAATTAGGTTTTTAATCCTCTGACATAAATCACATAAACATGAAATAAAAACTTTGTTTTTGCAGAAAACATGAGACAAAATCACCATAACAACAAACACACATCAACAAATGATGGAGGAGTTCACCCCTCCTAGGCTACATCTCTTGGTCCAGCTTCCAATGATAGCTCCAATGGCTTAAGAACTATCAAAAACCCATATATAGCTTCTTTTTTCCCCCAAAAAGGCCAACACCTGCAAACATTATGAGCTCTCCAAGTTTCTACACTATATGTCCCACAAATTACACCTTCTATTATCTATGCAACAATTTTGGGCTTTGTCGGCCATGTGGGGTGACAAATTTTCCCTGTGCCGATGAAATTCCCATTGCGCTGAGTGCAATTTTTTGCCTAGTTAATTGGGCTAGTGAGCCCATTAACTGGCTAAAAACCTGCCAAATGGCTATACATGTGCTGTTGATCTTAGTTTGTTTGGAATGAACTCTTGTCAGTTTTCTGACTATGGGTTTCGCTGTTGTGAACTGTGGTTGAAGCTAGGTTGGGTTAGTGAAACCATGCCCCTAGCAGGTTTCGCTACCCATTGTGCATTCGTTTTTGGAGACTACATAAAGTTTAACGGTTGAATGTGAACAATACATCGCATATCTGGTAACATCACCTACAACCATCAACCTTTAACTATGGTGTAAAGGGTTAGCAACCCACCATGTGATCGCCCTTGTCGACCCGTTAACATTCCTTTCAACTGACTGCTACTTTAACTATTTCCCTCACTATTGGTTTCAAACCTCCGCAACATGTGAACGATGCTCAAGCTCCAATGGTTTAACCATCACATGACCATTTCATAACCACTGAGTCATAGGCCATAAGACTTTGAGTTATAAGTTATGTGATGGGTTTGTGGTTTACTAAACTCTGCCAATAAATTTGCACACCAAGACTTTGGCATAACGTGGTTTGGTATATAAAATATTTTCCACGACCAGGGTTAGCCCCTAACACTAGTCTGTAGACTAGGGTCGGGGGTTAACCCTGGTCCCAACCCCCATTTGATTATTCAACAAACAATAAAAAGGAGTGGCACTCTATAAGTTTAATACTCATGCAGTGATCGAATTGTAAGTCGTTGCAACTGTATTCGACCAGTCCCATGTCGTTTCCTGTAGGGTGGATCAGACTCCTATAAAAAAAAAATTAGACCAATGTGGGGAGGCTAAGTGGTTGTATCCCATTGGCCCACGAGGCTCCCTGCTATTGGTCAATCTCTGACCAATAAAAATAATTCAAATTTGAGCCAATACGAAACTTCCAAGTGTCAAACACGGATTGGCCAATGTAGATCATTCACCATGCCATGTCAGGGTCCAATAAGTAGTATCGATTGCTGACTGTGAATTCATATACAACCAAAAACAAATTTTTTTTTGGTTTCCACAAATGAATAGAACGCGGTTGTAGGAGCATACAACACCAATTTTTCACAAAATGATTTGCACCGGATTCAAAATAACGAGATCTACACGGTTGCTCAGGTTCTGAACCATTCTCACAACTTTGAATTTTGAGCATAAATTTGATCCACTAGATCACAGGGCATATATCTATTAGAAAAATATTAGACTTATAGTTGAAAATAATTTTCAGAAAGGGGTGTCAACAATTTGCAACCCATGTAGAGGAGCCATCCAATAATGGAAGTACAAAGTTATAAGATTTTATAGTACTACAAGAATTTGAAGATGAGTTTGGAGAGATTGTAGGTTTACCACCCAAAATGGAAATAGATTTTTCTATTTATATAATGCCCATAGCTTCTTTAGTATACAAAACACCTTATAAAATAAGCACACTATAACTGAAAGAGATACAAATGAAAATTGAATATATTTTGAAGAATGGGTACATATGCCAAAGTCTTCCACCTTAGGGTGCTCCAATGTTTTTTGTCACAAGGAAAGATGGAATATTAAGATTATCCATTGATTTTAAGCAGTTGAATAGGGTTATAGTAAATAATAAATATCCTATTTCAGGTAATGATAGTGATCACTTGAAAGTAGCCATGGTATTATTTAATACTGACCAAAGATTTAGCCACCATTAAGGATTAAAGAAAAGGAAATCAACAAGACAACCCTTAGAACCAAATATGGACACTATGAATTTTTAGTGGTGCTATTTTTTTTGATAAATGCACCATATTTATATGTCTTATGAATGGAACTTCTTGAAATTATTTGGATAATTTTTTCATGGTATTTCTATATGACATACTTCTTTATTCAAGGTCTGATGTAGAGCATGAACAACATGAGGATGACACCAAAAGTGTTGAGGATTCATTGGAATTATGCCAAGTAAATTAGTGCTCATATTACCAAAATTATATTCATTATTTAGGTTTCATCACCTCAGAGAAAGGCATAGCTACGAACCTAAAAAATATCAAAGCAATTGGAGAGTGTCCAACACCAATAAATGTGATAGAGGTTGGATATTTCATGGGACTAGAATGCTATTATAGAAAAGTTATTGAGGGGTTCACAAAGATAACACACCCAATCACTTTTTTCCAAGACAAGGGTGTAAAATTTGGATGAACATAATAACATGAAGAGGGCTTTCAATATTTCAAGAAGCTTTTTAATAGAGCACAAATTCTTAAGATTATTGACCCAAACAAAGATTTATTGTGTGAATTTATGCCTGTAAGGAATGTTCTGGTGAATTCATAATGTAAATTTTCCATGTAGTGTGTTATGAATATAGGAAATTAAAGGTGCATGAAGAAAATTATGTCAGCCATGACTTGGAGTTGGCATCCACAATGCATGCTTTACAAATGTGGAGACATTACCTCATGGTAAATAGGTTTAAATTGAGAATAGACAATAACAGTTTGAAATATTTATTTGAACATATAACCTTGAATGCAATACAAGTGATATCACTGAAATTTCTTTGTGAGTATGACTTTGAGATCAAACACATAAGTGGAAAAGAGAACAAGGTGGTTGATGCACTTAATAGAGGATTTCATGAGATTTATTATATAACAATAATAATGTACCATACAAATTTAAAATCATAATTCTAAACATTGAAAACTCGAATCAATGAATTTTGCAAATAAAGGAAACACTACAAAAAGATAAGACTCTAGCCAAAGCATAAAAATTATGAGTTGAATGAAGATGAAATCCTTATGTGTAAAGGTAAAATATATTTTCCCAATTCATAAGGGTTTAAAAATTAAATTTTAAAGGAAATACATGATTTTCATTATGTTGGACACCCAGGTTATTAGAAGAATCTTGTACCCATAAAGAGCCAATAATTTTGTCTAGGATTGTGGCTAACCATATATCTAAATGCTTGGAATGTTAAAAAGTGAAGGTTGAGCAAAGACACCTAGCTAGTTTTCTACAAGCAATATCCATTCTAGAGTGTAAATGGGAGGTAGTTACTATATATTTCAAGACTAAATTTCCTAGAACAATGAAGCAACATGGTTCCATCATGATGGTGATATAAAATCTAACTATTGGAGCTCACTTTATTCTAGTTAAACTGAATCATAAGGAGTATACATAACATAAGTTTATATGAAATAAATGGGAGATTACATGGAGTGCACAAGATGATCATATCAAACCAAGGTTCTAAATTTACTTCAAATTTTTGGAAAGTATTATTAAAGGGAGTGAGAACAAATTTAAACTTTAGGGAAACCCATCATATACAAACATATGAGTAAATAGAGAGAGTAAATCAAATCATTGTAAATATTCTCAAAATATATGTAATGGACTGACCATCCTAGTGGGAAAATTATATACAATTAGTTCAATTTTCCTATAAATATGGGTAGTAGGCTTTATTAAAAATGAGCCCATTTCATGCATTGTCAGATAAAAAATACATTTCTCTAGCTAGTTTGTATCATCTAGTGTATAACGTGGTGCTTATGCTAGATATTCTCAAGAAAACAAAGGATAAAGCAACAAAAATTAAAGAGAATTTGAAGGCAACCCATGATAGGTAAAAGAGTTATGAAGACGAGGATTAGCTTAGGAATTTCAAGTGGGTGACCGTGTATTCCTAAAATTGAGACCAAAGAGGAGCTCATCAAAATTGGGAAGTTGTAGGAAGTTGAAAACCAAATATTGTGGACCATTCAAAATCTTGAACATAATTGGGCCAATGGCATATGAAATTGCATTGCTTGTATGTATGCATATGATAATGTATTTCATGTTTCATTACTAAAAAAGTGTTTACTTGATTTTATCCACATTATTTATTAGAATAACATTCAAGCAGATCTACTGGGAATCTTGTATTAAAAAATCAAGGATACATGGAATAAAACCAAAGGCAGGGTAAAGTCCTAGTGGATTTTTTGCAACCCTAAGGTTTTTATATGGGAGCTAGAAGAGGTATACATGCACTTGTTTTGACAATTTTTATGTATATGTATTGTATATAATGACCCCCTATGCATCAATATACAATGAGGATAATGAAAAAATATGGGTAGGGAAACATTAATACCTTTGATTTTGTAATGTGATTGTACATCATATTATATAGGCTTATGAGTTATATCATATCGCCAAGGACTAGAACTTTGCATTGTAAATGATGTATAAATTATTATTAATAAAAATAAATGGTTGAATGCGTAAAATAAGGATGGAAAGAATAATGAGGCTACGACTCCATGAAAAGGAAATAAGAGGGGGCTAAGGGGCCCCAAAGGGAGTAATAAGCCAATTTAGAGAAATAAAACAATTTTTATTATATTATAAAGTACCTTAACTTTGGAAAAAATCAACCTTTGAAAATTATGCCAAGTAACTCGAAAAATATTTGTCCTTGTAACAAGTTACACATATGCAAAGGTCTTAAATTTGGGAAAGGAGAGTGAGGCATTCATTCAAACTTTGATTCCTTCTTCCATTATTTGATGGGATGGATGACCTAGCTAGGAAAAGGACATGAGAGAGAATTGATTTATATGGAAAATTAATGAAAAATTACCTTAAAAGCATCCCTAGTGTCCACACATAGATATTTTCCTAGCTAACCTCCATTGGTTCCCTAGAAGAGGGAGTTAGTATAAGGGAATTCAATGGTAGAGAAGGGGGATCCCCTCTCGGGTTCTGTGGCTTGAAAGGGGAAAGCGATTTGATGATTGGGATTGATAGTTGAGTGAGAATCCTGAGTCTTAGTGTGTTTTTATGTTGAAAATCAACAAGAAAATGTGTGTCTAGTTTTTTTTCCCTCAAATAAATTGGAAATAAATTGTAATTTCATCTCATAACAACTTGTATCAGTTAACTAAGTCATAAAGAGTGAGTTAGCTCAAGAATTTTGAGTTGAGGGTCAAAGGTGAGGCATGTAGAATGATTCTATTATTTTGGGGGTCTAGTTGCAGTTAATGCACTAGTGTGGTGTGAGTGTGATCAGTTAACTCAAATTAGTTGAGTTAAAATCAGTTTAAGTAGTTCTAACTGAGTGATGAGCTAGTGTGAGGTCTAGTGAATTAAATTAGATTTATTAACAAGTAGTGATCAACTACATAATTGATGATTCAATACTAATAGCTACATGCATGTCAGTTCTGATGAACACCCAATTGAGACAAAGGTTAAAGGGAAGATAACTATCAGTTGTATTATTAAAAAATTGCCCAGGTGCAGTTATAAATCCATAGGAAGCCCATAATAGATTGCACAATAAAGGAAGGTTGGAATTCCTATTTAATAGGATTTATTTCTCTAGGAATTTTGTGAGAAAGGAAATCTCAAGGAAGGGAAGGAATTGGCTAAGTGTTTGTCCAATTTTTCCTAGATCAGTGTCAGATGATTGGTAGAGTGCAAAAAATTCTTGTGAGCAAGAATGCATTGTATTGTTTCATGATTTTGTGGCTTGTTATGCAATAAAGATAGAGGGGTTTTGAGTAGTTTCTTTCCCCATGAATATCTTGTGTCGTGTGATTGATTTACTTATTTTTCTTACTTGCATGTGATTGAGAAATCATGTTTTATATTCTGCAGCTATTGTAGAAGGATTCAATATCTTGTTTTAGTACATTACATGATTAGATTGAATCCATTGGTATAATTTCTACATGGTATCAGAGCGTCAGGAATCACAATAGAAGAGAAGAAATTGAGTTTTTGTTGAGCAATATTCAAATTTACAGTTTCATTCTTTGGAGCCAATAGTTAACTAGGATGTCTTTCATTAGCTTGAGACTCGAATATTCACTCAAGGTAAATTCAAACTATATTGCATGGAAGGACAGGATGGAGGTAGTATTGGAGGATAACGGGTTGAAGGAGCTCATTGACACTAATATTCTAGAACCCAATTAGGCAGATGTTGTGCATCATGAAGCATGGAGGAAGAATGTTGCAAAGGCGAGGAGGATCTTATTAGAGGGAGTTTGAGATCATATTGTCTCAAGTATCCATGGCAAGGAAACTCCATATGCTATGTGAAAGGCCTTGACAGATCTGTTTCAAAGTAAAAGTGACGACAAGAAAATTTCACTCAAGGAAAAGCTAAGGAAAGTCAAAATGGAGAAGGGCGACACAATCTGGAAATACTTGACCAAGTTCACTCAATGTCGAGATGAGCTTGGAAGTGTTGGTATTACTATGGCTAATGATGACTTGGTGAGCCCAACACTTCTAGGCCTTCCCAAGAGCTTGCATAGTTACTATTATTCTCTGAATGGGAGGGAGAAGTTACCAAAGTGGGAGTGACTATGGTCAGATTTGGTACAAGAAGAGTTTTGGCAGAATACCTAGGATGGATCCTCATTCGGTACTGATGATGAGGAAAATTGTGCCTTAGTTAACAAGGAAAAGAAAGGGAAAGGGAAGAAGTCCTATTTCAAATCCAAGACTGGAAAAGAAGGAAAGAAGCGAGACATGTCAAAGGTTAAATATTTCAACTCTCATGCTCATGGACACTATGCCACATATTTTCCACAAAAGAAGAAGAACAACAAGAAGGCTCTGAGAGATGCATAGGGTGAAGCTTTGGCCTCATAGTTTGGGTTGGAATTCTCTCTCATCGCATGCATGGTGTCAAATGTAATGGGATATATATGGTACTTGGATAGTGGAGCATATTTCCACATGACTGGAAACAAAGAACTATTTATTACCTTGGAGGAGAATGATCTTTAGATGCACATTGAGATGGGTCATGACGGGAGGCATGGCGCTATCAGGATGGGCACAGTTACTTTCTAGAGAGAGTCAAGTAAACCTTTCATATTAAAAGATGTCATGCATGTACTAGTTTTCAAAAAGAATCTAGTTTCAGTTGCTATGTTGGAGGATCTTGGATATGATGTGGTTTTCAGTGAAGGAAATGTTTTCCTTCTTCACAAAGCCACAGGACAGGTAAATAACATTGGGGTTTGTGTTAAGAAACTCTAAAAACTTGATGTAGATGGTTTTCCAGAATTGAGTAATAAAGCAGATGAGGTTGTGAGATGGGATACCGGTGAGTTATGGCAGAGGATGTTGGATCATCTACACCATAGTGCTTTGAGGATCATGCAACAGATTTCTATACGGCTTCCAAAGGGTACACTTGCTTAGAGAGACACATCCAAGGGTTGTATTATGAAGAAGTATACAAAATCCACCTTTCATGAGAAGGAGAACCAATCAGCGATAATCAGAGATTTCACTTAGACGTGTGTGGACCATTCTCAAAAACTTCCATAGCAAAGCACAAGTATTATGTGATTTTTGTTGATGATTTTTCTAGAAAGTGTTGGATTTTCTTCATGCAGAAGAAAGATCAGATGTTATCCAAGTGTTGTGAGTTCAAATAACTGGTAGAGAAAGATACATGGAAGAATGTGAAGGCTCTAAGGAGCAACAATGGTGGTGAGTATATCTCTAATGGATTCAAGAACTTCTGTGCTAAAGAAGGAATTTAGAGATAATTGATTGCACCTCATAAACCACAACAGAAGGGGTTGCAGAAAGAAAGAAAAAAAAATTGTGGGAGCACCACAAGCTTCATTACATGATCAGGGACTACCATTAAATTTGTGGGTAGAGGCATTCAACACAACGATATATGTGCAGAAACATAGTCCTCATCAGATACTTGGCATGAGTACACAAAAGGAGGCTTTTTTAGGTAACAAACTAGATGTTTCATATTTTAAAATTTTTGGCTCATCTGTATATTGCCATGTGACCAAATATTCCATGAAGAAGCTAGAAAAAATCACAAAGTTCTGGATATTTTTTGGGTACACTAATAATCCCCACAAATATCGGGTGTATTTTCTGCACACAGGATGACAGTTGTCAGGAGAGATGTGAAATTTGATGAGGAGAAATCCATTCGATTATCCCTTGAGAGGGAGATTGAATTGCATGTAGAAGAGGAAATCTAAGTTCCAAAGGATGAACCTTAGGATGTGGAATATCCACAAGAAGAGGAACAAATAGTGGTAGAAACCACTCATATAGATCCATCAACCAGAAATGGTAGGAAGTACACCAGAGAAGTTGACATATTTATGCTAGATGCGACAGAGAATGTAGGTGCACCTACATCATGGCTCAGGGAGAGAAGGTCCCCAAAAACGTATATTGGATACATGGCTCTTATGAGAGAATGTATTGTGGCATAACCATCCTCTTTTGAGGAAGCAATGTAGTAGCTAGTATGGGTTTACGCCATGGTTGAGGAGTATGAATCCATTATCAGAAACAATGCATGGGATGTAATCCCAAGACTAGTGGGGAAGTCAGTGACTGGATATAGGTGGATCTACAAGGTGAATCAAGCGACATATGGGAGTGTGAAGAAATACAAGGCTAGATTTGTGGCCAGAGGATTCTCACAGGTGCAGGGGATTGAATCTAAGGAGACTTTTGCACCGGTTGCAAGGTACTCATCGCTTAGATCCATGCTTGGACTCTCAACGCAGATGAGGTGCCAGATACATCATATAGATGTAAAGACAACCTTTCTCAATGGATTTATTTAGGAAGGAGTGTACATTGAGTAGCCAAAAGGTTTTGAGACCTTTTACAGGGAGTCGCATGAATGCAAACTCAAGAGAGAATTGTATGGGCTGAAGCAAGCACCTTGTGCTTGGTACACCAGGATCGACAGTTATTTCATTGAGTTGGGATTCACAAAGAGTGAAGTGGATGAGAACCTATATCATATTCTGGTTGATGGCAAGCTTTTGATTATTTTACTTTATGTAGATGATCTGATTTTGATAGGTGATGAGGAGATCATAGCTTCTTGCAAAGAGGATCTTGTAAAATAGTTTGAGATGAAGTAAATGGGGTTATTTCTGTATTTCCTTGGCTTGGAAATATGGTAAAGAGACGGGGGTTTATTTGTATCTCAGGGTAACTATGCCAAGGATATTCTGAGGAATTTATACATGGAGGGTAGCAAACCCATGGAGACTCCTCTTGCAAGAAATTGGAGGAAGGAGGATGTTACTTTAGGTGAGGTAGTTGATGCTATTGTTTACAGGAAGCTTGTGGGTTCACTTATATATTTGGTGAACACACAACTAGACATATGCTACATAATTAATCGGCTTATTTAAGCTATGGTTAAGACTACCAAGCTCTTTTGGAAGGTGGGGAAGCATGTTTTGAGATATCTCAGGGGCAGTACAGAGTATGGATTATGGTACAAACAGATAGAGGGAGTGAATCTTCAAGGCTTCACTGATGCAGATTGGGTAGGTATTCCATCAGACAAGAAGATCACATCAGGGGGCATCTTTAGCATAGGATCAATAGAAGTTTCTTGGTACAGTAGGAAGTAGAGATCAATTACACTCAGCTCAACCGAGGAAAAGTACATGGAAGCTAGTCAAGCTGCATGAGAGGCCATCTGGATGAGGAAGATACTTGTTGGTTTTTTTTGGTCATCAAATGGATCCAACGGTGATACATTATGATAATCAGAGTTTCTTAAAACTCTTGGTTAATCCGGTATTCCATGATAGGTCCAGGCATATTGATATCTGGTACCACCATCTCAGAGATTGTGTTTAGAGGCACATTATGTTGTTGTAGTACATTCCCATAAAGGATCAGGATATATACACCTTGAAGAAGGTGCTGACAAAGAGAAAATTCATATAACATAAAGGCAGGATCGGGGTAGCTGATAATCCCTTTCTTGTTGAGAGGGAGTGTTGAAAATCAACAAGAAAATGTGTGTCTAATTTAGTTTTCCCTTAAATAAATTGGACAATAAATTGTAATTTCATCTCGTAACAACTTGTATCAGTTAACTAAGTCACAAAAATTGAGCTAGCTCAAGAATTTTGAGTTTAGGGTCAAAGGTGAGGCAAGTAGAGTGATTCTATTATTTTGGGGGTCCAGTCGCAGTTAATGCACTAGTGTGGTGTGAGTGTAATTATTTAACTCAAATTAATTGAGTTAAAAGTTGTTTAACTAGTTCTAACTGAGTGATGAGCTACTGAGAGATCGAGTGAATTAAATTAGATTTATTCACAAGTAGTGATAAATCAGATAACTGATGATACACTATTAATAGCTACATGCATGTCAATTTGGATTAAGACCTAGTTGAGATAGAGGTTTAAGGGGAGATAACTATCATTTGTATTATTAGCAAATTGCCCGGACGTAGTTATAAAGCCATAGGAAGATCATGATGGATTGTGCAATCAAGGAAGGTTGGAATTCATATTTAATGGGTATTTATTTCTCTAGGAATTGTGTGAGCAAGGAAGGTTGGAGGAAGGCAAGGAATTGGCTAAGTGTTTGTCCAATTTTTCCTAGATGAGTGTGAGACGATTGGTAGAGTGCAACAAATTCTTGTGAGAAATAATGCATTGTATTGTTTCATGATTCCTTGGCTTATTATACAATATAGATAGAGCAGATTTGAGTATTTTATTTCCCTGCGAATATCTTGGGTTGTGCGATTGGTTTACTTGTTTCTCTTACTTTCATGTCATTGAGCGATCATGTTTTATATTCTACAAATATTGTAGAAGGATTCAATATCTTGTTTTAGTACATTGCATGATCAGATTGAATCTGTTGGTATAATTTCTACATTTTAAGCTTATAGCGAAGCCATATTTTTTCGTTATGGTTTCATAACCCTAACTCATGGGTGTCTTATTGTTGAGAGACTCGGAACACAAATTCCTAAGGCTGGGAAGAATGCCCTTAGTTAGCGTGCAATCGATGGACATTTATAAATATAAGTGTCATAATTGTATTATGTGTTTTTTGTCTAATTGTTGAGTATGAAATTTATTGTATTTATTTTTATGTTAATATATTTTCATATATGCATAATTATTTATTTTATCATGTAATGGTGAATTACATTATGTGGTGATTCTACATCTCCCTTTGGTTCATATGTAGGGCATGATTAATTATGGGCTTAGAGGAATTATTTAGCTTGGGTTTAAAGAATTGTATTTTATGGTATAAAAAATAGGTATTGCAATAAAATTTCCCATTTGGGGTATTTTGGTACATTACATAAACTCACCCAAGGGTTGTATTTTGTAAGGCCCCTGTAATCCTATAGTTTTTTCATTGATAGCCTAGTTTTTCTAAGGGTATAATTTGTGGTATTTTGTGTTTAGTTGGCCATAGGTTAATTTTAATCATTGGTTAAAAACAACTTTTTATTGTGGATAACTAGCCTATTCACTGATCCCATAGACCCTTTACTCATTTAGGTGAATAGACCACATGGCGATTTTTTTTCTTACTCATCTTCATACGATGTCTAGAATTAGTTAATCCTCCAATAGAGGAGGACCCGCCTTCACATATCCATATGTATTAGGAGGAGTCATTATGGCCACCTCCTTGCCACTGTTTAGCAGGTTGGGTACTCTCATCATTATTCCTATGACATTCAATCTCGCCAATTAGGCAATACCACCAGTCATTTCATTTTCTTTCATGGGTATAGAAAATATTCGTGTGCCCATTTCATAATCACAAGTTCCCACATTTGAATTTTCAATTGGTGGGGGGAATAACCTTGGTTTTATTATTGTAAGTGGGTTTCCACCTATTTCTTCCATTCATATAGGTAGCTGAATGATAGTAATGGTAGTTTCCCATATGTTTAGAGCTTTAATCTTAACTCTAGTACTCTCTCTAGTGTTTTTACTGATATTGGGGGTATTGATGAATTTGGGGGCACTAATGTAGCTATATGGGTGGATCAATGATGCCCTACCTCACCAACAATACCTTCACACATAGTTCTAGTCATATGTCGAGGAATTATGTTGTGAACACAAAAAAAATGACCCCTCCCTAAGGGGACTCTTGTGCTTTTCCTTTATTTGCAACTATTGGCGCCCCTTTGATGGCTCTATTGAATATTCTTGGATCAATTATGGGACTATCAATTTGGCTGATGTCCATTCTATACGTTATGAATGCTATTACATATGAGACTTCTTTGATTTTTATTATGTGGATATTCTTTTTTTGGATCCATCACATTGATTTTAGTTATTTTATCGATGTTTCAAACCATCACATGTGCCTCATCATCAAGATGAATGAATTATATGAAAGTATAATCCAGATAAAAGATGATAAATATATACAGAAACCCTAAAGAGGAATGATGGGGGGAAAGGGAGTCAAAAAAAATATTTCTAAAACCCTAAATGTTATGTAACCAAATCTCAAAACAAAAGAAAAGATAATTCGACAACTTGAAAATAAGCCTCTTCAATGGGTAAACCTCCTTTAACTCACATAAATGAATAATTATTAGATGATTCAAATGAAAAAAAATCCTTGGTATATATGGGATTCTAAGGGATAAAAATATAATTAGGGCCTAGATAATGTAAGGGCACAAAAATAACAAGAGTGGGATTTTATGGGGCACAAAAATAATAAAAGTGGACTTCTATGGGGCACAACAATAACAATATGGGGGACACACTAGTACTGTATGGATTTAACATGCCCCTCTCCTTCAAAAATGTGTTTTCCTCAATTCTTGATTAGTTATGGATGCTTCTATATAAAATACTCATCCTCACATGTGGATTCTTCAACAGGGAAATTTTTCCACTTAATGAGATACTTTGAAATTGATCTATTTCATAATTGCCAGATTCTTATTTATGTGATTTCTCCATGCTCTAATATTATTATTCATTCTTCTTCAAGTTATGGAAAAATAGTTTGAACTGGAAGCTTGTCACCTATAACCTTCTTTAATCACGAAACATAGAAAACTGGGCATACTCGCAAATATGCATGCAACTCCAATTTGTATTCCACAGTACCAATATTTCGAAACACCTTATAAGGACCATCATACTTGGGTGATAATTTAGTATCCTTCTTAGCTTGCTTGAGGGAAATTTTTTTGTATGCTAATAGTCGTAGAAATACCCAATCTCCCACATTAAAAATTCTTTCACTTTGATGTTGATCTACCTATTGTTTCATTTTATTTTGTGTTAGGGTTAGGCTATCCTTTAAGAGTTGGAGAACTTGTTGTTGATGCTTGATGTGATATTCCACTACATAAACCTTATAATTGTCTCTTAAAGGCGATGTGATGGATCATCTATGATATCCATAAAGCACCATAAATTGGGTCATTTTTGCTGCGGTATGGAAATATGTGTTATACTACCATTATGCCAAGGGTAACCACTTGATACATTGTGTTTGCTTATCATATACAAAGAAACATAGATATCCTTCCAAATATTTTTGTACTATCTTAGTTTGCCTATAATATTGACGATGATAAGATGAGATATGAGCTAATTGACTACCAACACAAGAAAATAATCATGTCCAAAAATATCCAGTGAAAATAGGATCTCTATCACTTACAATCATCTTTGGGTTTCCATGTAGCTTTTTAACTGTTTCCATAAATCTAGTACCGATTATACTGGATTTGAAAGGATGAGATAGTGCACAAAAGTTTGCATAATTGGTAAGTCTATAAACTACCACCATGATGAAACTCTTTCCTTAATAATTTGGTAAACCTATAACAAAATACATTGAGACCTCTTCCCACCTTTGACTTGGAATGGCTAATGGTTGTAAAAGACCTTGAGTCTTAATTGTCTCAACTTTATTTTGTTGAAAAACAAAACATTCCACCAAAAACTTCTGAATATCAGATTTAAGTTCATCACAAAAAAATTCCTTCTTGACATTGTGGTAAGTTTTTAAAAATATTGAGTGCCCTCCTTTAGGAGAGGTGTGAAATTCCAAAAGAAAATTTTGTTTAAATTGGGAGATCTTACATAGATATAGGCGATCTTTGTACCATAGTGAATCATTTTTCCAAATAAATGAATCACAGGTACTGGGGTATTATTGAAACTTTTGAATGAGTGTCCATACGTCTTCATAATTCTTCTATTCACACCTTACTTAGTTATCCAATCAATTAAGATAATATAAATGACACAAAGCAATGCTTCCACATCCTCATACTTTCTTGAGAGTTCATTTGCAACAACATTTTGCTTCCATTTTTTGTAGATGATTTCAATGTCATAACCCAACATCTTTGTGACCCATTTTTATTTCTCTTATGAATATAATCTTTGTTCCAAGAGGTATTTAATACTTTCATGATATGTTTTTACTTTGAAGTGTCTTCCCATTAGGTAAGGGCGCAATTTCTCCAGTGCATGTAGTATTGCCAACATTTCCTTCTCATAAACAGGTTTCTATAAATACTTTTCCTTGATTGGAAAAATTCCAAAATAAATGTGTGTTCCTTATTACATTAAAACAACACCAATGCCATTTCCTGAGGCATCACATTCCACAATAAAGGTTTTTTTCAAGTCTGGTGTAGCTAATATGAGATCTCGATACAATCCCTCTTTAAGATGTTCAAAGGTCGTAGTTCCTTATGAACTCCAATAAAATGCATATTTCTTAATTTTTATTGTTATAGGTGCTACTATATTACCATAATTCTTATCAAATTTATGATAATACCATGTCAACTCGATAAATCCTCAAAGATGCCTTACGTTTGTGGGTATTTTCCATTCCTTTATGGCTTTAATTTTGTTAATCTATGTATTAACACCCTCATGGGATACAATATAACCCAAATATTTCACATCATATACCCCAAATAAATATTTGGAAGTTTTCTCATATAATTCATTCCCCTCCAATAGTTTGACCACCATGTCAACATGTTGAAAATGATCTTTCCAAGACCTGCTATAGATTAGTATATCATCAAAAAATACTAGCACAAAGTTTCTAAGGAAGGGTTTGAAAGTGGAATTCATCAAACCTTGAAATGTGTAAGGTGCATTAGTAAGGCCCAAAGGCATGACCAAAAATTCATAATAACCTTCATGGGTTCTAAATATTGTTTTTGGAATGTCTTATGTCTTCATTCTAATTTGATGATATCCTGAACATAGATCCAACTTATTGAAATAAATTTCTCAATGTAGTTCATCTAATATTTCATCAATGAAAAGAATGAGAAAATTATCTTTAATAGTGAACTTGTTGAGATCTCTATAATCCAAGCACATACGCGTTAATACATCCTTCTTGTCCACCGCTACTACTAGATAAGAGAAAGAACTTTGGCTAGGTTGAATTATACCCACCTCTAGAATTTCTACAACCATATGTTCAATTTCACTCTTCTGGGAATAAGGATATCTATAAGGTATAATGTTTAGAGGAACACTTTCTGGAATAAAGTCAATAGAATGATTATTATTGCGAATAGGTAGGGGATATTTGGGATTCTCAAAAACCTTGGAATCATTGTCAAGGACTCTTTGGAGATCTGGAGAAATGGATGGCTTAGATGTTTGAACATCTAGCAAACATAATTGTGCAGTTACACCTCATTGTTCCTTCTTAAAAATATTGATCATACCATTAGAGATGATTATATTCCTATGTTTCCTTGTGATACCCCTTAATTCAATTTCCTTTCCTTCCATTTTTTTTTCAAGAACAGTTCTTGAAAATAAAAAGCTATCACCCCCAAAGATTGTAACCATTGGACTCATAATACAACATCTGCACCACATATTGGAATGGAAAGAATTTGACTATTCAATACATATTCCCCCATAGTTATTTTTATATTATGGCACTTCCCTTAGCAATTTATAGTTCCTCCACTTGCAACCATCACTTGACACTCTGATGCTAGATATAAAAAGAAATTCAAACCCATGGCTACTTTAAAATACATAAAATCATGAGTACTACTTGAGTCAATCAAAAATATTACCTTTACATTCTTGATATATCCTTCTATATTGAGAGTTTTAGGAGTGGTAATTCTAGCCAATGCGTTACAATATATGGTCATATTCCCTCACTTTTTTTTTAACCCGTAGGGTTGTTTCCTCATTTACATCATCTTCTTTTGACATTTCTTGTTCCTTTTCTTCCTCCTATTAACATTTTATGTAAAATAATTTCTTCTCGACACACTTATGACCTTTAGTGTATTTTCTATCATAATTGTAACAAATCCCTTTTAATCTATTTTCCTCCATTTATTGTGGTTTCAATATCTTAGGTTATGGGAAACTAGGAGCAACAACACTTAATTCTTTATAGTTGTGAGAGGTAGACCTCCTTGTTTCCATAATTTTTCTTTCTACTTTTCTTGCCACCCTAAATGGATTCACCAATGACTTAGGGTCCCAAAGGTGAACCTCATGTTGGATGTTATCCTTTAATGCCCACATGAAGACATCAATTAGATGCTCCTCTATAATATCAACTACATTGATATTCAATCTTTGTAAGTTCTCAATGCCCTCCCCAATTGAGCCCTTTTGTTTGAGATTTATCGTTTGTCTAAAGTGAGTATTTCTCTTTGTATCCTCATAATGTGATATCAATTCCTCCATAAATATTGTCCAAGTGAGAAATTTTTTATGATAATAAATCCATTGATACCATAAAAATTATTTGGGTTCTAAATATAAAGACACAATGTGTACCTTTTTTGTGTGTTTCACATCATGTAGATCAAATAACTGGTCCATTTGTAGTATCCATGTTACTAGATCCTTTCCATCAAAATTAATCATATCGATTTTTGGGATGTGGTGGTTCTTAGAACCAACGCTGCATTCTTAAAAATCATAATTCATATTCCCTTTTTCCTCATCACGATTTTCATGGAGTACCTTATCACCACTAGAAAGCCTTTCTTACTACAACTTTGTCATCCCTTCCAACTTGACATTCATCACATCCATGTCTAGTTTAAAAAATACAATGTCTATGTTTAAACCATCCTTTAAACCTTCCATGTTTTCTTTTAAACCATCCAAATCACTTTTGGTTGCTCTTTGTGAGAGATAAATTTGTTGCACTTGGTCCCGTAATTTTGATATATCATGTTACATTTCTTCCCTTTCTTCATGCATCATAATAGAGCTTTCTAGTTGCTTAGTGGGAGTATCCTTTTTTTTTCGAGGCATATTGGAATCAAATAATGATATATATTCTTTACTATGCCATTTGAATCACATGAAACTAATTTTTCAAACAAAAGCTATGTAAATTTTAAAAAATCCACACCTTTTTTCTTTCTTTTTGGAGCTTGATATTGAAAATGTTTTATCTCTGTACTTTTTTCCTCCCAACTTCTGAAATTCCATTCTATGGCAGCTCTATATGTCCTATTTCTAAAACCACTATCTATATTGATATTGAATTATTTAAGATAATGTTAAGCCAAATATGCCAATATGACTTGCTTATGGACTGGTGCAGTAGAGCTAACGTGTATGGAATTCCACGTGTCATTTTTTCAGCCTTTGACCATGAAAATGATATCAATAAACTAACGTTCATGCAATTTTAGCCACCTTTTACGAAATTTGATTTGGATTTCTGAAATGGAAGTTATGATGATTTTCCCTGAGACACATGTTTGAGACAAAATTATGGTGCATACAGAAACGTTAACTTCCTTCAATCACATCTCCAATAATACAGTGAGCCAAGATATGAAATTTTTACATGTTGTTCATCAAGAGTTTTTCTCTACATGGTCGAAATTTCAAATTCTTAAGCCTTGTATAAAAAATATTATAGTGAAAATTACAAGATGATATGTTTGAAGCAGCTAAACCCTAGGATCTAAAGCTTTGATACCAAATTTTATGTAACCAAATCAATAAACATAAGAAAATATAGATCCATGACTTGAAAGTAAGCCTCTTTGAGGGGGGAACCTATTTTACATCACATAAATGAATACTTTTTGGATGATTCAAATGAAAAAACATCCTTGGTATGTATAGGAGTCTAAGGGGTCAAAATATAGTTAGGGCATACATAATGTAAGGATACCCAATAAAAATAGTGGACTTCTGCAGGGAACAACAATAATAATATTGGACTTCTGTGGGGCACAACAATTACACTATATGGGCTACACTAGTTGTTACACCATTTTTTGGTCATCTAACCCATTATCGTTAGATGAACCCAAGTACACCATGTAAGACCAATTTTACCCCAAGTAAAATTGCTTTCACCACATTTGTTTACATTTCTTGGTCATATTTAACCCAAAACAAGGTAATCAATTAAATAAATCATTATTTATTTAACTATTTCCTAAGAATAAGTTATTTAAATCATTATTTAAATAATATTCTTAGTTAAATTTGACTAAATCACATATAAATAATTAAATAAACCATTATTTATTTAATTATATTCCCCTCATTTCCCTTAAATAATAAATAAATAATTTATTTATTTGTTATTTATAAATAAAGGAATTGACCCAAGTCAAAAACCCTTTTCCCTCCAACAAATATAATAAAATATTCCTAAAGGGTGATTCTAGAATGTGATTAATAATATTTTATTCATGCACCAAGTTCTAGAACACCCCAATATTTTGTTATAAATAGAAGGGTTTTCCGCATTCATTAGTCACCTCCATTGCATTGGATCACACTAGATCTACTCTTGGTCACCAATTTCATTTGTTTGCATTTTGAACTCCCATTGAGTTCCATGTTTGTTAGGGTTTTCCACATTAACCAAAGAGAGGAATTTTAGATCTGAAACACTGAGGAATTCCAAGAACCCATCCCACTGAGGAGAACTAGAAAACACCTTTCTTGTTTTCCTCTCAGGTGCCCCATTCTTTAATATAATATAAGATTCTTTTTATACATTGTTCTTGTCTTGTTCATTGGATGCATGGAGCCATTTTACATTTTATCTGCTTAATGTCTTTTATGCTTAGATCTAATTTTATGCAGAAAAATTAAAGATATTTTGCAGCCATACTTGATGTTAGGGCTACTTGATATGCATAGCTAAAGTGATCTTTTACAACGAAAGAATCATACTAACAATTTGCGACTCCAGACGGGTTTTCTTTTGCGACCACTATCATTTTCTATCTTCCTGCATATCCAGCTGTTTCAGACCCTAGGGTTTCTCTTCCATTTTTTATTTTTTATTTTTCCTATTTTTTCCATTTTTATGCTAGTTTTCCCCTCTAAAACCCTCAAACATTCAAATTTCTGACTTCCGTGTGTTTCCGACCTTTTTGCTCAGGTGACAGACATCAGCCGCTGCTGAGACGACAAAATTTTCTGAAATCTGCTGCCGCCAGACCCGGATTTGCAGGTCACACTTATCGGCCCAAAAAGTGCGACCTGGCCTTGAGGTCACACTTTTCTGCCCTAAATCTGTGACCTAGCCTGAAAACAGGCCCAAACCTGCGACCTACAATTTTTTCTGCAATCTGCCAGCACTTTTTTTGGGTTTCACTGAAGCTTCTGTCAGGGTTTTCCAGCCTCTGTCTCCATCTGTTCAGACCTGTTGCTGATCTATTTCACTCACCTAAGTGGGACTCTTTCCCCTTAGGGCTTTAGTTCCCTCCACTTTTTGTGGGAGAGTTTGTTGTTGTTTTCAGACATCTGAATTTCCAGAAGTTTCAGCCTTATTTCAGATTTGATACCTCCTGTTCAGATCCTCACAGGTCAACTTTTCTTCCCTTTCTATACACTGCCTTTCACTTTGTTCGGGTTCATCTCTAGGGTCACCCCTTTGACCCCCTCTTTTTAGCTGATCTCCTATTTTCTAGCAGCAACCTTGCCCCTAACTCTTTGCTTCTTTCTGCACCACTTTCCAGCAGATTTCTCCATTAGATCCCAGTCCCTCCGGACCTTAGATCTATTGGTCTCTTGTTAGCGTGCTCTGCCCCTTCTAGACTAGTTTTGAGAGACCCACCTTCTTGGGTTCGATTGCTACCTTTTCAGTTGCTAATTTTTTGTTCTTTCAGTATTATTTACTGCAGATTTCTTTTCCATTCTGCAGCACACTTTTTCTTGTACGCTCAAAACGTCTGGGTTTAATCAATTAAAATTAACGAACGTCACACACTGACCCTAAGTGAAGAAGAGCCTGGTTAACACCGCTTGGCAAAGAATCTAAAATTAATCGACACTGCACCTCCTTGCCCTTGTCGCGTCTTGCTTTTACACCTTGCTGCCCTTGTCGGTCCTTCTTCTTCTCGTCATCATTGTGCCTCCAAGGCGTTTATCCCGGCGACTTCTTGGCCTTCACCCTCAGTTTTCGGTTGGTCAACTTCCTCGTTCCCGTCGTCATTGAGTAAGTCCTCCCCCAAGTCCACACTCCGACTCTTCCTCTGATTGTTCGGGTTCTCCCCGTCCTTCTGGTTCTCCCCCCTTTACCTCCACCATGTCTAGTTCTGGACCTAGCCCTAACCCCATTTCTACTGCTGTGTCCACTTCCAGTGGAACAACTACGGGACCTACCTCGACGACCCCATTACTTCCGTATATGGCCGGCCTCAGTCTCCCCGACTTCAATCAGCTTATCAATGATCCTATCCACCACGATGTCAATTGGCCTACTATGCCAACCAAGCTCCCCTCCGACATTCCCAAGTTCGAAGGCCTTGCTAGTGAAGATCCCTCCAATCATATCCGATCTTTCCACATGTGGTGCTCCTCTAATTCCATCACCGATGACTCCATTCGTCTTCGTTTATTCCAATGCACCCTTACCAGTGAAGCGTCTAAATGGTATGTTAATCAAGCCACCTCTTCCCATACCACTTTTGCAGCCATTGCCTAAGCCTTTTTGTCTTATTTCCAGCTCCCTCTCCGATACGACACTGGCACTGAACTATTGACCTCCTTTCATCAATCCTCTTCAACGCGTCTCTCCGCTCATGTCTAGGAGTGGCGACGACGACGAAGCTTATGCCGTGCTCCCCCCTTTGAAGATCGAGTTTACATGGATTGGTTCCTTTGCTCTCTCTTACCTCCCATTGGCAAAGATGTCGCCTCCCATTTCCCCCAAACCAAAGAAGTCGCCCTTCAAATCGCCTTAAAATATGACCTTATCTATGCCCAGTCTGGTTATGTTTATACTGTCCTTCTTGATCTCCCCAAGCCTGGGGGCACTAACACCTCCGAGACCTCTCACTCTATCGACGGTATCATTGGAGCCATGTCTCATACCTCTGCTCAACCTCTTACGCCCTATGGTTTTCCTCCCGACGGGGCCAGCACCTCCAGCCCCTTTTGCCCCCCCGGTAACATGTATCCAGGATTTGGCATGCCTCCCCCTTTTACCCACTTTCCTACTTACCTCAATGTTTCCCATTCTCACCCTTACCCTTATCCGTAGCCTGGTGTCCCAGCTCCTCCAGCATTTGGACCTCTCGCTCCCTTGCCTCCTCCACCCCCACAGCCGCACTTACTTCCCCCTCCAGGGCACGTATTTGTGCAGCCAGGTGCAACTCCTCCTCTTACTTTGCAACGAAAGAGGAAAGGCACTCCCTCCGCTTCCGGTAATCATCGACCCAATCCTTCCCGTCTTGATTCTAACACTGCTAACCAGCCTCAGAGCTCTCAGCCCAAGCAAGACAGGCCACTTCGCAGCAATAAGCCATGTTCATGTTGTAGTGTTTACGGTCATTACACTCACGATTGTCCCCCGTTACCACAAATACGGCACATGTGGGAATCTCAGGCCACTGTGTAGGGACAACACTCTTCTCCTTCTATCCCTTCCCATACGGCTACGTCTCAACCCGCTATGTTTCCCGATCCTTTCCCTCAACAAAGACTCGTGGCCACCCAGTCACCTCATGGCCCGGAACCCACTCAACATTCTCCTTCTGGTTCCTCTGATTACCAGATCCTCATGATGGCCTCAGACCAATATCTCACCGCCAATCCTTCCCTTCAAACTTGATCTCCCATTCCTTCTACCCCCGAGTTCCCATCCTCGGGCCCTACTAAGCCTCTATCGACACCCAATGGTCCCTTGCCAATTCCTCCACCCAACGCCAAGATTCATACCCAAATTCCTAAGGGCCCATTATGCCAAAATGCTGCCTATGATCAGATTTCCCTGGATGCTGTCGACCCTACCGATGACCAGTTAATTGTTTTCGATCCCCGTCAACTTGACCATCCCCCTCTTCCTGCGTCTGTTGCTTTCCAAATCTCGGCCCAAATCCAAAATGCCACTATTGCTCGATTTGTCATCGATGAGGGGGCATCTACCTGTGTCATGTTCGCTTCGGTTTGGCAACAACTTTGATCTCCTGCATTGGCCCCTTCCACAATCACCCTTCGTGCATGGGATGACCATGCTTCCCAGCCCGTCGGCCTCTTCCGCCGCTGTCCTATTACTCTTGCAGGCAAGACTGTGTGTGTCGAAATTGAAGTGATCGATGCCCCTCTCGACTACAACATCCTCTTGGGGCGTAGTTACACCTATGCCATGTCTGTCGTCCTATCCGCAGTTTACCGCAAGATGTTCTTCCCACATCACGGCAAAATCATCACCATCGACCAGTTATCGTATCGTACCCCAAAATCTCAGATTTCCCCTGAGCCCTCTATTTCCACCAACACTACATCTTGGCCCAGTGTCTCTCCCAGCCTCTTTAAAGACTCCTCCTTGCTCGGCACCTTTCTTGACCCACCTACCCTCTCTGACCCTAGCCTGGCAAGCGTTTTCATAATGCAATCATCTTGGGCTGACCTTACACAACCCACTTTAGCTAGTCAACAACCTCAACTTTCCCCAACTCCTTCGGCTCCTAGCCCTTCACCCCCACTAGCCAGTCTTTTTCCTTTAGAATCTCCCCTCCCTACTAGATCAATTCTGACCGATTTCAATCCCCTCGGCCCCGTCCCTCCTGGCCATTTTCCTGCTGGTCAGATTCCTTTCCTCGCTCCCCCTCCTGGAGCTTCTTCCGTCCCTATCTTGGCTACCCTCTCCCTACCCAACTTAACCTTGGGTATACCCGTCTGGTATCTAAGCCCCCCTGCCCCTACCCTGCCTGGTCAACCCAAGCCGTATCTTGCTTTGACTCTGGTTCAACCAATACCCATGACCTCTTCCGCTGCTCCAACACCTCAGTCTCCTCACCCAACACCTCCTCTTGTTACAACCATGTCCGGTAACAATAGCAACTCTCGCAGGGGGGCACCGAAGGACACGGTAGCATTGACAACTTCCACCCCTCCTCGCCTTCCAAAACATCCCATCCAGTGCGCCTTGTGCGACGTTTTCGGCCACGCCACCCATACCTGTCCTGAATTACCACACCTCAAAACCGTGGTCAATGAAACGTTTCCAAAATCTGATATTCCCACGGTCCAGGTCACCCTCCCTGGTTCCCTTCCCAAACTTAAAAACTTGCGCACCAATCACCCTTTTTCTTTATGCGACTTCCATGGGCATTATACCCACCTTTTCCCCCGTCTTGATGAGTATCATGCTTCTTTGGCCGTTTACCACCAATTCGAAGCCGCGCTTTCTCGTCCTCCTTTTTTAACCCCCAACCACGTGGCCACCCCAATTACCATTTCTCATCCTGATACTAACATGACCGAACCTTCCGCCACTATTTCCTACCTTTCCTCATCACCGCGTTCCCCGGCATCCAACCCCTTAGCCCCATCCCCCGCTGTTTCGCCTACCCACTCATCTATTAACCCTGTCACTTCTCATATCGACACAAACATAAGCATTTCCCCTCAACATCAGATATCTCATATTTCTACCTCTTCGGGTCATCCTATGTCATCCACTATTCCCCTCTTCCAGTTCGATGAAGACATCATGGAAGCCATGACTGAACCTGACTTTCCATGGGACGATATGCACCATCGTGCATACTTCCTACCACATCAATCACATGACCAATATGCTCTCGAATCCAAAGACTTCATTACCAATAAAGTTGATTGGTTCAAACACCCCATCCCTGCCCCTGACTCTTTCGAAGAAGGCAATATGGCTAACATCTCCCTAACATCAAAATAGACATTTCTGTCAAACCAGGTATCGAAGAACACATCATCATGGGCGCCCACTACACTCTGGAAGAAATTTAAGCCTACACCAAACTCTTCAAATAATTCCGTGATGTTTTTTCCTGGTCCTACTCAGAAATGCCAGGACTCGATCCGGACATTGTCGAACACCACATCGACACATGGCCTAACGCCATTCTGGTCCGTCAAAAGTTAAGACCCATTCATCCATATAGACATGAAGCCATCAAAGCTGAAATCGATAAGCTCCAGCAGGCTGGTTTTATTTACCCCATTGAGTACACCACTTGGGTGTCCAACCTAGTTCCTGTTCTCAAAAAACAAGGCACCATTCGTGTTTGCACTGACTTTTGCGATCTGAACAAAGCTTGTCCAAAAGACAACTTCCCCACACCATTTATTGACCAAATCATTGATGAGTGTGCGGGGCACGAGGTCTTATCCTTTATGGATGGCTTCTCAGGATACAACCAAATCGTTATTCGTCGTGCTGATCAAATTAAAACCGTGTTCATTAGTCCGTGGGGCACTTTTGCATACCGAGTCATGCCATTTGGTCTTAAAAACGCTGGTGCCAATTTTCAACGAGCCATGTCTTATTGTTTCCATGACTTAGCTTATATTATCCTCACCTATTTAAACGACCTTACTGCGCGTTCTAAACATTGGGCACAACACCTCCATGATCTGCGTACCATTTTCCTCCGTTGTCGCAAGTATAACATCCGTCTTAACCCTTTGAAATGTGTCTTCTGTGTTCCCACCGGTCGTCTCCTCGGCTTCATCGTATCTAAAGATGGGATAACTCTTGACCCTTTGAAAGTTCAAGCCATTCTTGAAATGCCTATCCCTTGAACCTTATGACAACTCCAAAGCCTCCAAGGCAAAGCTAATTTTCTTCGCCGATTTGTTCCAGACTATGCGACCACCGCGCATGGTTTCCTTCGACTTCTTCGCTCCCACACTTCTTTTGTTTGGGATACCTACGCTCAAAAATCTTTTGATGCCCTCAAACATGCTCTCACCTCTGCCCCCTTGATCCGTCATCCTGACTTTGACCGTGATTTCATCCTTTACATCTCCGCTTCCACCCATTCGGTTGCTGGTGTCCTTATTCAAGAAGATGATAACGGCCTCAAGCATGTGATCTATTATGTCAGTAAAAACCTTGCTGGCCCACCTGTGTCCTACTCACATGAAGAAAATTTAGCACTTGCTGTTGTGTTCTCAGTCCAAAAACTGCGTCATTATATCCTCCTGCGTTCCACCAAGGTTGTGACTGATTCCAACCCCATGGCTTTCCTGTTGAGACGACGCATCCTCAGTGGGAAGTATGCTCGTTGGGTCTTTATTCTCCAAGAATTTGACCTTGAATTTGTCACCCCAAAAAGTAAGAAAGGTTTAGCCCTCGCTGAACTCATTTCCGATTTGCCTACCGGGACGTAAGACACTCCTATTAATGATGCTTTTCCCGATGAACATTTATTTGCCATCACCACTGATGATCCTTGGTACGGTGATATCCTTAATTACCTGCGAACCCAAAAGTTTGCCCTTCATCTTGATCGCGTTGCCTGACGATGCATTCGACACTAAGCCTCTCACTACCTTCTAATTGGCGACGACCTTTATCGTCGTGGAGTAGATACTGTCCTTCGTTGTTGCCTCACACACGCTGAAGCTGAACAAGTCCTCAACGCCTCCCATAGTGGTGCTTGTGGGGGCCACCTTTCCTGCCTTGCCACTGCCCAAAAAATCATGCGCGCCGCGTATTTTTGGCCTTCTCTCTTCAGTGATTTCATTGAAGTAGTCAAACACTGTTCCAATTGCCAAAATTTCACCCCCAAGGCGCGAGCTCCTCGCGCTCCCCTCCATCCTGTCATGACAGCTGGCCCTTTTTGCAAATGGGCCATTGACTTTATGGAATGTCGACCTCCCTCCACCGGTAACCACAAATACATCATCGTGGCAGTTGAATATTTCACCAAATGGGCTGAAGCTATGCCGACATTCAACAATACGGCAGCCACCACAACCCTCTTTTTCTTTAACCATGTCATCACTCGATTCGGAGTTCCAAAACAGTTAGTCTCTGACCATGGCCGAAATTTTGAAGATGAGATCTGGCATGAGCTATCCTCACTCTTGGGTTTTGAGCACCAATATTCATCTTCCTATTACCCCCAAGGTAATGGCCAAGTTGAAGCGGTCAACAAAATTCTTAAGACCATGCTTCAAAGAACGGTGAATAAGCACAAAAACAATTGGCACCTTATGCTCTTCCCTACTTTGTGGGATTATTGGACTTCGGTTAAAACCGCCACTGGTTTCACTCCTTTCCACCTTGTCTTCGGTGAGGAGGCAGTCCTACCAATCGAGTGTGAAATCCATTCCCTTCACTTAGCCGTTGAACTCCTCCATGATACCCAACCTCTAGAACAACGAATTATCATGCTTGAGCGCGCCTCTAAAGACCATCGTGTTGCATTGCAAACTCTTGAAGCGGCCAAAAAGCACACCAGAGCTCAGTATGACAGAAAAATACACCCTCGCCAATTTCACGAAGGTGACCTTGTTCTAGTCTATGACCAGGCCCATGATACCCTTGGTCATGGGAAGTTCGACTCACTATGGCTCGGTCCTTACATTATCAGTAAAGACCTTGGGAAGGGGGCCTATCCTTTAGAAGACTTTGAAGGCCACCCCCTTCCTAATCCTCACAATGCACTCTATCTCAAGAAATATTACCCCTAGCATTTCCCACTCGAAACACATGTTTTATTTTCTTGTAGATAGCCAACATATATTTGTTTTCACATTTCGCTACTTCACCAGAACACCCGCTGTCCACGAAGTCTTCCCTCACATCCCCTTAAAATCGGATTTTCTCACTTACACCACGGTTCAGTGGGGGGCACCACTTTGTCCACACACTCATCTCCGTTCGTGATAATTTCCGTCATGAGTTACTAGTTTGTACTCATGATTTTTATGGTCCCCATTGGCACCATCCCTCATTTCATCATCATCCTTAGTTACGTCTGTGTGTCGCTCCACTATTTTCTCTCGTGCCTTAATTGAGATTCCCTTACTACCTCACCTATGGCGGACCTACTTCTATCAACATCAGCCCATTTACTCCAGGAGTCAGGTCTAGGGGGGCAGTGTACCTTGGTTCGAGCTCTTTTCAACCCGATCGCGATCTACACACTTGATGGTTCAGTGATGCAGTAGCAACTAGTGGTGATACCCGGGTGTGTGTGAGATGTCTCAGCCCTCATGAGGGGGTGGCCCTGCAGGTAGCCCCCCACATACCCGGATGACTTCTTCATTCCAGCCCTTGATGCAGCTCCTCTCCTTTGATGATATCGGCCTCAGTCGCTTGCAGCACCTCTTCAATTTGCACGTGTCGGTCCGATTTCACGAGCCCTTCCCCGTGTGTAGGGGGCATTTGGGTGTATTTATATCTCATGTACTACAAAAATATTGTATAAGTCCTGACGATTATTCCAGGCATAGCATATATGTGGGATTCATCCTTCTTGTTTTCTGGCTCATGTTTAGGTCAGCACTGGCTTTACTATTGCATTCTGTGGTTTTCCGAGTGCCTTATCCTTTGTACTATTGTCTCGGCGGGCATAGGTATGCCTTCCCCGCCGCCTTTAACATTGGTACCACATCATACACTTGAGACTTGTTGCACCTGTAAGTCTCGTCTCCTCTGGGTCTAGTCCTCCACCACTTTAGATTACCTTACATTCCTCTCTTTCATTTCTATCTTACTGTCTAATGCTTAAGTTTTTACAATGTAATTCAGTCATACGATTTTCTCCTAACACTCGTACGTTGGGGGGCAATCTGTTACACCATTTTTTGGTCATCTAACCCATTATCGTTAGATGAACCCAAGTACACCATGTAAGACCAATTTTATCCCAAGTAAAATTGCTTTCACCACATTTGTTTACGTTTCTTGGTCATATTTAACCCAAAACAAGGTAATCAATTAAATAAATCATTATTTATTTAATTATTTCCTAAGAATAAGTTATTTAAATCATTATTTAAATAATATTCTTAGTTAAATTTGACTAAATCACATATAAATAATTAAATAAACCATTATTTATTTAATTATATTCCCTTCATCTCCCTTAAAATAATAAATAAATCATTTATTTATTTTTTATTTATAAATAAAGGAATTGACCCAAGTCAAAATCCCTTTTCCTCCAACAAATATAATAAAATACTCCTAAAGGGTGATTCTAGAATTTGATTAATAATATTTTATTCATGCACCGAGTTCTAGAACACCCCAATATTTTGTTATAAATAGGAGGGTTTTCCCCATTCATTAGTCACCTCCATTGCATTAGATCACATTAGATCTACTCTTGGTCACCAATTTCATTTGTTTGCATTTTGAACTCCCATTGAGTTCCATGTTTGTTAGGGTTTTCCACATTAACCAAAGAGAGGAATTTTAGATCTAAAACACTGAGGACTTCCAAGAACCCATCCCACTGAGGAGAACTGGAAAACACCTTTCTTGTTTTCCTCTCAGGTGCCCCATTCTTTAATATAGTATAAGATTCTTTTTATACATTATTCTTGTCTTATTCATTGGATGCATGGAGCCATTTTACATTTTATGTGCTTAATATCATTTATGCTTAGATCTAATTTTATGCAGCAAACTTAAAGATATTTTGCAGCCATACCTGATGTTAGGGCTACTTG
>JAXQQM020058329.1:0-41212 GCA_034641835.2 Pinus albicaulis
AGAATGTTGGAAATGTTGTCATTGATGGCAAAGGAGATGGCAAAGGAGGACCACCTAAGGCAGCAAAAGGAGAATTAAGGAGTAGCATCAGTCAAGGAGCAGATCAAACAAAGAGAGCATAAGACAAGTAGCTAAGGAATGAGACAGAGTGATGAGGAACAATTATTCTAGTGGGAAGACTGTGAAGCACTGTTGGGGAGAATACATCAATTCATTCTGCAGAATTAAATCAAGATGAGGAACAGAACTCTGGTAACGTAGCGGAGTTCGAAGTTGAGGAAAAGAACTGTTGAATTGAAGGCGTAGAAGATCGGAGCCTCATAGGATGTGCTACAAGTATAACAGGTGGAGTGGATTCTATATACGCAATAGAGAAAGAAGCACAAAGAAACTAAGACAACAGATATAGCAGAAAGGAAGAGACAAAGAAGTAACAAAGGCAGCAAAGGAGGTAGTGTTGAAGCAGAAACAGGCAGAAGCACAGCGAAGAACAGAGGCAGGGCAGCAAAGAGAAGCAGAGATAGGACCATTTGAAGAAGCAAGGAGCAGCATTAGACCAGAAGAAGAGATAGAAACAAAAAGATAGCAGAGACAGGAAGAGGCGAGAAAGGGCTATGAGAAAGCAATAGGGCAAGAGAGGGCAAAGAATATAGAGGACATGAGAGAAACTGACGTGCAGAGAGGCAAGGCAGGCAGAGAGGTCGAGCAAATGAATAAACAAGCAAAGGAAATAGGCAGAAGTACACTGCTAGAGTGTAACAGTCGAATACAGAGGCAGAGTGACAGGAGCAGCAAGATAGACAAAGGAAGCAACGACTACAATGGAGGCAGCAAAGAAGCAGAGGCAGAGGCAGAGCGACAGGAGCAGCAGAGGCAGGCAGAGTCGTTATACCCCGAGAATCGCCTGCCTAACAGATACATTCAGCAGGCACCCGGAACGCACACCCAACCGCATATAGTACGTAACACAAACTTTATTCTCAAAGATCTTAATCAAGGCAATACAATGCATATAATACAAAACCATATTCCGGGAATTGCACACTCCAACTGGCGTTATACATATAATATAACACAAACTTATTCCGGAAATCGCTTCACTCCAGCGGCAAAAATATATATAAACATATATGTGCAGTGCATCACATAAACAAAGGTCCAAGGCATTTATATTATGGAGCGCATAAAACAAAGTTTGATAAGGTGGGACCTCTCCCCAATCACAATCGGAGATCGCAAGGGCAGCGGAACATCGCAACAGAAAGTTGCGATTGCGATCGAAGGCCGGACCCGATCGAGTTATATACCACAGTTAATTGCTAATCGCATCCGAGTTCCCAATCGCATGTCTTTTGTAAAACGATTGCGATTGAAGCCCGGACCCGATGGGCTTATAAATTATGACTAACAAATGTTTCAGTTCCATGGTCAATCGCATCGGAGGTAAAGTGGAGCATCAGAACATCACAACAGAAAGTTGCGATTGCGATTGAGAATCGGACCCGATGGACTGATAAATTGTGACTTGATAGGTTTGAGTTCCGGAACATGTTAACAAAGATTTGCGATTGCGATTGAAAGGCTGGACCCGATGGGTTTATAAGCCAAGACTGATATATGTTTGAAGTTTCACCATAACAGTGAATAATCGCAATCGGAAGAGGCTGAGGAGTGATACATCGCATCGGAAAAGATCGGCGAGTGAGCCCGAAAGGAGTTCTTATTTGTTTAAAGAGTTTTTATTATATAATGCCGAGAATTGATTTAAGTCTTTTTAAAAGGAAGTTTGTATGTATGCCGAGTGTTGAAATTACTTATATATATATGAAAAGCGTTGTTATACATATATATATATATATATATATATATATATATATATATATATATATATATATATATATATATATATATATATGAAAAGGTGTTGTTATATATATATATATATATATATAACGCTGTTGCGATAAGCCATGTGGTTTGTAGACCCACGGGCCTCAGCTTAACGAGAGGGCGATTCTTAATATACAATGACTGTGATATATGTCTGTTCCGCTTGCGGAAAGTTCCACATCAACAAGACACTTGCTGCAAGTCAGCAGTCACGTATCTTTCTAAGAGGCACTGATATAAAAGCACTGTTACACGTATGCAGCAATTACACCACAGCAGAGGACAGAAAAGCATACAGAGCAGAAAAGAGTCAAAACACAGTCACAGAAAATACAAATGCGCAGCAAGCCAAGAGACAAAACTAGTGAGCTGGAGTTCTCATTTAAATTTCAATGTAAATGTTTTATTTAAATTTATATTGTTGTGATGCATTGGCAAGTCTCCGGAAGAGAGCAAATATCCCACTGTAATATTAAAATAAGCACCTACAGTTACATTTTTCTGAGTGAGCTGAAAAGAGATGAGAAGGCAGAAGGAAAAGAGACATGGCTGTCCATTTCGAATTCCCAGTGGAATACAAACATTCATGAAACTATTTTTGTATAAAACAGGGTAATATCCAAGGGGAGAATGTTGACGAAAATGGAGTGAGAGAAGAAGAGAGTATGCAGCAGAATTAAAGAGAGTTGAAGAAAATAAGCAAGCTGCAAGAAGAATGTGAATAAGGAGGAGCTGAGCAAAGAAGAAGAAGGGGCTGAGCAGAGATGATGCAGGTCTGATATAAGAGTTGATGAACAACAGAGAAGAAGGTACAAAGCAGAGCTGATATCCAAGGTAAATCAACAAGTGTTTTTCTTTTGAAAGAGTAAGGAAGTTGGAGCTTCCCTATTAAGTTGTAGCTGACTAAGGTAGGAGCCTCCTGTAGGTTGGTGCCTGCAGAAAATAGATGGGAGTTGGTGCTTCCACATCAAGTTGTAGCTTGATAAAATTTCAGTTGTAGCTGACTGAGGTTGGAGCCTCCTGTAGGTTGGTGCCTGCAGAAAATTGATGGGAGTTGGAGCTTCCTTGCAAGTTGTAGCTTGCAGAATTGAGGATAGAGCCTCCTGTAGGTTGGTGCCTGCAGAAAACGGTGGTGAGAGGGAGTTGGAGCTTGCCTTTGCATCACAACAATAATAAGATGTGGTTTTCTCCCTTTATGGGTTTCCACTTATATCTGGTGTCTTTGTGCATGATGTTTATGTGTTGATGTGATTTATCTCATCTGCTTAATACTTGCTGCTCTCATATTCAATCTGCTATTACATTAGTAAATCTGTTTGATAGTAATACTTGTTGCTCACATATTAAGTTGACCATGAAATGAAGGTGTAAATAAGATTTAAAAGAAAAGTTTTAAAAGTCCATGTATGTGTTAAACTGATTCACCCCCCCCCCTCTCAGTTTAACTAAGGGTTCAACAATTGGTATCGGAGCCAGTTCCTTTGGTGTAAGCTTAATAGCTTGAAGGAGATCTGGTTGAGTCATGGAATATCAAAATGTACCTGTGCTAAATACAACTAACTTTCTTGAATGGAGAGATAAGGTTAAGACAGGATTTATGGCTGATGATCCAGAGGTATGGAAGCTTGTTTGTGATGGTTACTGCACAGACTCACCCACAGTGAAAGAACAATAGAGGAATGCTAAGGCAAAATGTGTGATATATGACAATCTTCATAACAAGGACCTTGAGTTGATAATGGATTTAACCTCTGCAAAAGAAATCTGGGATAGACTGCACTTCATACATGGAGTATACACTAAGGACTGCATTGACAAGAAGGATAAGAGAATTAAGAAAAAGAGAAATTCATGTCAAAAAGAAGATTCTCAATCAAATGAAGTACCTGCTAGTGTGAATGGTAGTAAGAACCATGAAGAAATTGCAGCTGAAGAAAGGGCCAAACTTGACACTGCTTTGACTGAAATAGAAAGATTGAAAAATGAAAACAAATACCTTAAGACAGTGATGCAAATATGTGATGAGAGAGAATTTGAAGATAAGAAAGAAATTGTTGGCCTGAAGACACACCTTGAAGAAGCAAGGAAGATAGAAGACAATCTGCTGCAACAAATGAGAAAGAAAAGTCAGGAATGTGAAAGATTGGAAGAAGAAGTGATGAGCCTAAGAAAGAACTTAGAAAAAGCCCAAAGAGAACTACTAATGAATACACCTCTAATGAAAAGCTCTAGACAGTTGGACCAAATTCTCAATGCTCAAAGACCACCTCACATAAAGGCTAGGATAGGATATGAAGGGGAAACCAGCAAGTCCAAGATTGAAGATAAAAGGAATGTCATTTTTGTAAAGGCAGCAAAGGAAGATGAAGCAGCTCAGAAGATTCCCACTAAAGAAGAAGCCAGCAAGAACAAGATTTGTAAAGAAACAAACATAACCAAGCAACAACATGGGAAGATAAAGAATGAAGGGATGAAACAATCAGCTACTAAAGGCTCACATGCTCCTAAGGATGAAGTGAATAAATTTGGAAGTTGTCAAAGGAGGTTCTTTCCTCCTATGAAAAATAGCACATGTTTCTCTTGTCATAAACTAGGACATAATGCAACACAATGTAAGAGAAGGTCTATCAACTCCAACCAGCAAAAGATGCAGCAAAAGCGAAGAACCCCTCAAGCAAGCAAAGGGAAAAGACAATCTTCCACCAGGTACACAAATCATTTCCATGGCTACTGTTATGCATGCAATGAATTTGGACATAAATATGTTGATTGTAAATTATGTTCAAAAAGGGGAATGAAATATTATACATCAGCTCAAATTCACCTTGGTCAAATAAGATGTTATGTATGCCTCAAGCGTGGTCACAAAGCTAAAGACTGTAAACTGCCATATATATTAAAGAACTCCAGACAGATGATGAAATCCAATCCAATAAAAAAAAACTATGAATCAGAAAGGAGTGCAGACATTATGATGAACCCCAATAGAGTATGGAAAGAAAAGAGAAAAGGGGAGCCTATCATCTCAATAACATAATAAATCCACCATAGTCTCAGGGGAGCTGCTCTAGGAAGCAAAGCAAAAATCCATCTAGTGACAAATATGAAGCAACATCCCAGGGGGAGAGCAGTTCATATATATACACCATGAAAGCAGTCTAAAAAGAGCTCCTTGGAATAAGAACAGCTATAAGATCAAGAATGCACAGGACAATTTTCTCCAACAAAGAACTATAGAGGAAGAAGAACACCTGAAGCACACAATAGCCAACAGTTGATGGATGGAGAGAAAGCAGCAAGAAGCCTTGGGATTAGAGGAAACATTAGCAACGAACATGTTAGCTAAGAAGACTTCAACACATTAAAGTGATGATCACATTGTACCTCTTACTGCTAGAATTAACAATGAATCACATTAATAAGGATGAGTACCTATCATCAGTTCATCACATCTTTCAAAAGGTCACCTTGGAGGAATGCAGTTAAGTGAGTAATAAATATTTGAGCAATCAGCGTGTGAAGATTCATAGAAAAGAAATTGAAGATGTCTTTTTGAAGATTTGTATGTTAGAACAATTGAATTGAATATAAAGCAACAATGATTCTAGAACAGTTTTAGAAAGGTACATGCAATGGCTTTCCTTGGAACCAAATGATAGAAAAAGAAGAATGTTAAATAATTACAAGATCAGATTGAGGATATTAATGACTATTAACGTGAACAGCCGAAAGTTCAATAGTATGGAATTATGAAGGTGATCTTAACTATGGGTTTATGTGCAAACTGAAGTGAAATCTTTGCATATCTTATCAAAGTAATATCAATTGGTACTTGGTACAAGCAACATGCCTATCGAACAGAATATCAAGTGTTATCAGTGGAGCAACAGCATGGTTCAGGTCCTCAGGATCAAAGGATTATGGCAAAAGAACCTCAATGTAATATTCCCAGTATTATCTGCATTCAGCATGAAAAGTGGAAGTTCATTCTGATAGAACAGTCAAAGTATTTGAAGAATAAAGGACTAGTTGTGATTACCATCTGAAGCTCAGCACAAAGGATTTGCAGGTAATCCAACTTTAAAGAGAGATTGACATACATACCCCCTTATGTCATAAAGAAAAGTGCATGGTTGATAAGTGAGATCGACCAATACATTGAATGCATCCTACCTCAAGGTTTTGTTTTGAAAGTTCATTATGCAAGCAGTAAAGGAATTTGATCTCTTAGATCAAATTCTAGTTAATTCATTGATCACATCAGTAACAAAGACCTGCAACTATTAAGTGTAATATCATCATCAGCTTCCTAGCTCATATCATCACCAACAGGCAAGAAAAGTGAATCACAGTTATAAAAGACATATTGGCATCATCACAATTGAACAGATGTTGTACTGCAGATGATTATTACAGAAGAAGACAGACTCCAACTACAACCTTCTTCAATAGATATGCATCGCAGATGAAGATTATAATATAGACTGAAGTATAGTTGAAGCAAGCTTGATATGTCACATGGGGCATTCACAATCTTTAAGTGTATATTCAAGTCCAATAATCCTCAAAGTGTTCTCGCATCAGGCTGGAGCAGCATGGTACAAAGTCAGTAGAAGAGGGCCTAAACACATCTCAGAGAAAGGAAATGAACAGATAGAATGCACACTAGGAAATGAGCAACCCTTTGCCATTGATGTCAAAGGGGGAGGAAAAGCAGATAGGTAGAGGAAGCATTGGATTATTGGAGGAGGTGTTGCCATCAATGCCAAAGGGGGAGACTGTTGGAAATGTTGTCATTGATGGCAAAGGAGATGGCAAAGGAGGACCACCTAAGGCAGCAAAAGGAGAATTAAGGAGTAGCATCAGTCAAGGAGCAGATGAAACAAAGAGAGCATAAGACAAGTAGTTGAGGAATGAGACAGAGTGATGAGGAACAATTATTCTAGTGGGAAGACTGTGAAGATAGGCTGCTTTGTTGGGGAGAGTACATCAATTCATTAGAAATTGATAAGATGAGAACGGGAGCTACAGTAACTTAGCGGAGTTAGAAGTTGAAGAGAAAGAAGCATTGAATTGAAGCGTAGAAGACGGAGCCTCATAGGATGTACTACAAGTATAGCAATTGGAGTGGATTCTATATCGCAATAGAAAAGGAGCACAAAAACTAAGACAGAGATATAGAAGAAAGGAAAAGAGACAAAGAAAGTAACAAAGCGACAAGAGGCAATGTTGGAAAGCCGAGAAAGCAGTGAGAGGCACAACGAAGAAACGGCCCAGGAGACAGCAAGAAAGCAGAAGATAGGACCATTTTGAAGAAGCAAGAGGCTGACATTAGACCAGAAGAAGAGATAGAAACAAAAAGTTAGCAGAGACAGGCAAAGGAGACAACAAAGGAGACAGGAAGAGGCAGAGCAGTTGTCGAGCAGCAGAGGCAGAGGCAGCAAATATAGAGGAAGAGATGAAACGGACGTGCAGTAGAGGCAGAGGTCGAGCAGCGTTGAAGCTAAAACAAGCAAAGGAAATAGGCAGAAGAACACTGCTAGAGTGTAACAGTCGAATCTGAAATGACAAAAGCGCGGCCTCTGATGGAAGCGGCAAAAAGAAACGAGAAACGGAAAGCACAAGCGGCGAGGTAATGACGGAAGACGAGCCGTTATAAAAATTAGAGAATCGCCCAGCCGAGCGAGATACATTCATATGCATAATTAGGGAATCGCACACTCAATCGGCGTTATACATATAATATAACACAAACTTATTAGAATAAGCTTCACTCATTATTCATAAAGTATGTGTAAACATATGTGCGATTGCATCACATAAACAAGGTCCAATACGTTATATTATGAGTGCATAAAACAAAGTTTGAGAAAGATTTGGACTCTCTGATATCGCAATCGGAGATCGCGAGACAGCGGAACATGACGAGAAAGTTGCGATTGCGATCAGCGGACCGTCGAGTTATATCCACGGTTAATTGCTAATCGCATCGAGGTTCCCAATCGCATGTCTTTTGTAAGCAGTGATTGAAGCCCGAACCGATGGGCTTATAAATTATGACTAACAAATGTGTCAGTTCCATGGTCAATCGCATCGGAGGTAAAGTGGAGCATCGGAACATCACAACAGAAAGTTGCGATTGCGATTGAGAATCGGACCCAATGGACTGATAAACTGTGACTTGATAGGTTTGAGTTCCGGAACATGTTAACAAAGATTTGCGATTGCGATTGAAATGCCAGACCCGATGGGTTTATAAGTCAAGACTGATATATGTTTGAAGTTTCGCCATAACACTGAATAATCGCAATCGGAAGAGGCTGAGGAGTGATACATTGCATCAGAAAAGATCGGCGAGTGAGCTCGAAAGGAGTTATCATTTGTTTAAAGAGTTTTTATTATAATGCCGAGAATTGATTCAAGTCTTTTTAAAAGGAAGTTTGTATGTTTGCCGAGTGTTGAAATTACTTATATATATATGAAAAGGCATTGTTATATATATATATATATATATATATATATATATATATATATATATATATATATAACGCTATTGAGATAAGGTTATGTGGTCTGTAGACCCACGGGCCTCAAACTAACGGGAGGGCGATTCTAATATACAATGACCGTGATATATGTCCTGTCTGGGCTATGAAAGTTCCATCAACAAGACACTTGTCGCATGAAAAGGATCACGTATCTTCTAAGTGAGGCACCGATGTAAAAGCATCATATATCGATTATTACACTACAAGAGAATAAAAGAAGCATACAGAATTATTGTCAACATGTGAATACAAATGTTACAGCTTAAGAGGATAAATCAAAGATTGAGTTCTATTTAAATTTGAATCAAATGTTTATTAATTATATTTACAGATGCATCTGTCATTCTGGCTTCCATTCATCAATATTAAACAAGCACTTATAAATATATTTAGTGAGCTGAAAAGAGATGAGAAGGCAGAAGGCGAAGAGACATGGCTATCCATTTCGAATTCCCAGTGGAATACAAACAATCATGAAACTATTTTTGTATAAAACAGGGTAATATCCAAGGGGAGAATGTTGATGAAAATGGAGTGAGAGAAGAAGAGAGTATGCAGTAGAATTAAAGAGAGTTGAAGAAAATAAGCAAGCTGCAAGAAGAATGTGAATAAGGAGGAGTTGAGCAAAGAAGAAGAAGGGGATGAGCAGAGATGATGCAGGTCTGATATAAGAGTTGATGAACAGCAGAGAAGAAGGTATAAAACAGAGCTGATATCCAAGGTAAATCAGCACGTGTTTTTCTTTTGAAAGAGTAAGGAAGTTGGAGCTTCCCTACTAAGTTGTAGCTTGATAGATGTCAGTTGTAGCTGACTGAGGTAGGAGCCTCCTGTAGGTTGGTTCCAACAGAAAATAGATGGGAGTTGGTGCTTCCACATCAAGTTGTAGCTTGATAAAATGTCAGTTGTAGCTGACTGAGGTTGGAGCCTCAGAGAAGGCCATTGCCGCAGAAAATTGATGGAGTTGGAGCTTCCTTGCAAGTTGTAGTCATGTAATCGAGGATAGAGCCTCCTGTAGGTTGGTGCCTACATAAAATCAGTGGTGAGAGGGAGTTGGAGCTTGCCTTTGCATCACAACAATAATAAGATGTGGTTTTCTCCTTTCATGGGTTTCCACTTATATCTGGTGTCTCTGTGCATGATGTCTATGTGTTGATGTGGTTTATCGAATCTGCTTAATACTTGTTGCTCACATATTAAGACTACTGTTACATTAACAAATCTATTTGATACTTGCTGCTCTGTAATAAATATTGCTCACATATTAAGTTGATCATGAAGTGAAGGTGTAAATAAGTTTTAAGAGAAAAGTTTTAAAAGTCCATGTATGTGTTAAACTGATTCAATCACTCCCTCTCAGTTTAACTAAGGGTCCAACATCGACTAGAGACTTGACCAAAATGTTCTTAGGAAATTGTTGCCATGATCTAACATAATGGACTGTGGTATCTTAAAGTGTATCCACACTCGTTCAAAGAAGAGCTTAGCAGTAGCTTATGATGTAATACTCTTCTTGCAGGCTACTAAAATTTCCATCTTAGAGAATTTGTCCACAACCATGAAAACACAAGCATTGCCATGCTTAGTAGAGGGAAGGCCCAACATGTAATCCATGGATATGGATTTCGAAGGTCGACTAAGAGTAGGAATAAGAGTATATAGGCCTTGCTTTTTGATGGCTGGTTTGGAAATGGCACAAGTAGTGCAAGATCTTGTGTACTTACCAACATCTTGTCAAAGGTTAGGCCAATAAAAATACTTCTACAATAATGCCTCTTTTTTCTCTACCTAGAAATTCCCAACAACCCGACTGTAGTGCGCCTCCCAAATCATCTTGGCATGCTCACTTGAAGGAACAAACAGGTGTCCTAGGTGGCACAATAGTGCATCCTAGAGGTGATAATTTGGAACTTGTTGGCCTTCCAAGAGTGTCTGGTACATGTTTCAGAATTCTATATCACTCTTGTAAAGAGTCAGTCACTCCAAAGTCTTGTGCCCACAAGAGTCTAGAACAGTGGTCAATTCCATAAACAAAAATCGGCTGCGGTAGCATGCATCATTATTGGTGCTTCCATTCATGTACTTAATGTTAAAATGGAATTGTTGTAGGTATGTGCACCATTTATGATGGCAATCATTCTGCAACTTACCTTATGTTTGTATGAACTGCAGGGGTTAGTGGTCTATGTGGATGATCGTTTCCTTCCCTAGAATGTAATTCTTCCATTGTCAGTTGACGTGTGAAGATGTCCCTGTACTCCTCCATGAACTTTTTTATCTCTTTGTATTTAATAGACATGAAGTATCTATTTGCTAAATAAATATGATATGAAGATGGATTTTTGTTATAAAAATAATCAAAATGATGGATTTATATTAGTTCAGATTCATTTTAATCAATATCCAATATTTACAAAAATTCCAAATTTTTTTTTGTTTTTTGTTTTGCTGCTTAAAAGGGGTAGGCTTAAAATCAATATATAGAGTCTAATTTTCCTTTAATTTTATTAGTATTGGAATTAAAATTTTATTACCATTACAAACATAATTTTACAGACACTAAGATCGCAAATGGTTTCCTTTAGAGAAATAAGCATAATTCCTTCTTCTTGATTGCTAAATTATCATATATTATGTTTGTTGTACTTGCTTCTTTTGGCATAATGCTATCCAAATAACATGTTAAACAAATTCAAGCCAACTTTGATAGATTTCTTACTCATTTTCATTTTTCTAAAGTAGTTGATTCTCTATTTTAAAAATTGTCACCGATTATTCTGATCTAGACCCATGTCCACTATATTAATATTAGTGAGAGAAAAAAAAAACCACAACTTCAGAGATAGAGGTGGGCTAGAGTGACCTTGTGCTAATTATCATAGTCTTAAAGGGAAATGGGCTGATGGGAACACTCTCCAACCTTGTGTTTTTAGTGTCCCTTATGTCTTAGTTCTTGAAGGTCATATAGTGTCTTGGTTCTTTCTTTATATATCATGGAAGTTCTATATTAATTTTTGGGGGACTCGTAGGCATTACATTCTAGAGGTATGCATATTCATGGGGCCCATATAAGAACTGTGCACTAGATTTCGCATTGGCTCCATCATTTACAGTCTCTTTTTTGAATTGCCTAATCTACATTTTATTTTTTATTTTTTGATCATCATAGCAGTTATAGTGCCTATTTTTGTCAATTTTTATTATAGTTATATGCAGTTTTTAAGTTCTTCATTTATTTCTTTCATCTTCAAACTTGTATTAGAGGAGACATAGAACATGGAAACTTTGGGTTTATACTCTGGTTAGTCTCAAGTTTAGCCAGTTGGCTCTGCTGTTACTTTTTAGGTGGTTGATCATATTAACCATGTGAAAGTTGCTTCCTTGTTCTAAATTAACAGTTATGTTCTACATCTATTGGATGGTTTTTTGTGCCAGTCGAGCCAATGAAACCAACAAGACTTTACAATTTTTTGTAATTTAATTAAAGTTTTAAACTTTTCAATTTATAGAGTTTTATATGTAAGAGGTAGGTCACCTATTCATATGCACATAAAATGTTTACATTATTTCTGAGAACTCAATCGAGAAACCCTCATGTTGCTTCTCGGTAATGTTTTTTTAAGTCTTGAAGCTTGAGAAATATCATGTTTAAAATTGAAAATGTTTATGTGCCAATTAAACAAGACAAAACATCAATGGATATAACTTGGCCCCTGTCCACTATATTAATACCAGTGAGAGAAAAAAAGAAACCATAGATTCAGAGATATAGGTCGGCTAGAGTGACCTTATGCTAGTTATCATAGTCTTCAAGGGAAATGGGCTGATGGGAACACTCTCCAACCTTGTACTTTTAGCATCCCTTGTGTCTTAGTTATTGAAGTTTCTCTAGTGTCTTGGTTCTTTCTTTATATATCATTGAAGTTCTATATTAATTTTTAGGGGACTCATAAGAATTACATTCCAGAGGTATGCATATTCATGGGGCCAATATAAGAATTGTGCACTAGATTTCGCGTTGGCTCCATCATGTATAGTCTCTTTGTTGAATTTCCTAATCTACATGTTTTTTATTTTTTATCATCATAGCAATTATAGTGCCTATTTTTGTCAATTTTTACTATATTTATATGCAGTTTTTAAGTTCTTAAGTGATTTCTTTCATCTTCAAACTTGTATTAGAGGAGCCATAGAACATGGAGAATTTGGGTTTATACTTTGTTTAGTCTCAAGTTTAGCCAATCGGCTCTGTTGTTACTTTTTAGGTGGTTGAGAATATTAACCATTTGAAAGTTGCTTCCTTGTTCTAAAACAATTATGTTCTGCATCTATTGGATGGTTGTTTGTGCCAATTGAGCCAATGAAACCAACAAGGCTTTACAATTTTTTGTAATTTAATTAAATTTTTAAAATTTTCAATTTATAAAGTTTTATCTGTAAGAGGTAGGTCACCTATTCATATGCACATAAAATGTTTACATGCTTTATGCAAACTTAGTCAAGAAACCCTCATGTTGCTTCCCCGTAATGTTTTGTTAAGTCTTGAAGCTTGATAAATATCATGTTCAAAATTGAAAATGTTTATGTGCTAATTAAACAAGACAAAACATTAATGGATATAACTTGGCCCTTGTCCACTATACTAATACCAGTGAGATAAAAAAAAAACCATAGCTTCAGATATAGAGGTGGGATAGAGTGACCTTATGCTAGTTATCATAGTCTTCAAGGGAAATGGGTTGATGAGAACACTCTCCAACCTTGTGTTTTTAGCGTCCCTTGTGTCTTAGTTCTTGAAGGTCCTCTAGTGTCTTTGTTCTTTCTTTATATATCATTGAAGTTATATATTAAATTTTGGGGGACTCATAAGAATTACATTCTAGAGGTATGTATGTTCATGGGGCCCATATAATAACTGTACACTATATTTCTCGTTGGCTCCATCATGTCCAATCTCTTTGTTGAATTGCCTAATCTACATGTTTTTTTATTTTTAATCATCATAGTAGTTATAATGCCTATTTTTGTCATTTTTTATTATAGCTATATGCAGCTTTTAAGTTCTTCAGTGATTTCTTTCATCTCCAAAATTTTATTATAGGAGCGATAGAACATGGAGACTTTGGGTTTATACTTTCATTAGTCTCAAGTTTAGCCAATCGGCTTTGCTATTAATTGTTAGGTCATTGAGCATATTGACCATGCGAAAGTTGCTTCCTTGTTCTAAAACGGTTATGTTCTGCATGTATTGGATGGTTGATTGTGCTAGTTGAGCCAATGAAACCAACAAGACTTTAATTTTTTTTGTAATTTAATTGAATTTTTAAAATTTAAAATTTAAAAAGTTTCAAGGTCTAATTCTTTGAAGGGTGCTAACTCAATGGAAGAGCACCTACTTTACAAGTAGGTGGTTGCTGGTTCGATTTCATCGTACCCTAATATTCATAGCGATTGGATGCAAATTGAGATGCAATGTTAGATACAAAGAGTGATGAAAAACTTGGGGCAAAAAAAATGCAAAAGTGGATGTAAAAAAAGGCTCAAAATTGAATCTAACATTATACACAAAATAGGATGCAAAGGTGGACACAACACATGGATTAACCTAGGATGCAAATAAAGGTGCAAATTTGGATGCTCAAAAGGATGTGAAATTGGATGCAAGAAACAATGTTAAAAGAGATGCACAATTGTATGAAATAAATGGTGAAAAATGGGATGCGAAAAAAAGGAGACAAATCAAACGTAAAAGCAGACGTAAAAAATGGCCCAAAAAAATATGCAAAAATGGGCACAAAAATGGATGCAAAATTTGGTGCTAAATAAAATTCAACATATGGTGAAAAGATATGCACCAAATCTTGTGTAAAACTAGATGCAATAATTGACACAAAATTAGAAGCAAAAACTAGTGTAAGACTAGATGCAAAACTTGTTGTAAGACTAGATGCAAAAACCAACACAAAATGGATGCAAAAAGATACGCTAAATTGGAAGCAAAAGATAGTCTAAACATGATGTAAATAATGGCACAAAAATGGAAGAAAATAAAAGCAAAAAATAGGAAGAAAAAAATGATGAAAAAAGGATGTAAAAGATGGCACAAAACTAGATACAAAACTTGTCTTATATTCATATGCAAAACTTGTCTAAAAATCAGATGCAAATATTGGTACAAAATTTGATGCAAAAAGTGATGCATAATCTAGTGTAGAAAAGGATGCAAAATCTAGCATGAAAAGGGATGCAAAATCAAGTGTAAAAAAAGGAATCTTTAAAAAATGTACAATAGAGCCAGATTTAATGCCAAGTTGCTCATCCCAATTGTAAAAGAAATCCACTAAAATATGGTGCTAAATCCGGCACAAAAAATGGTGAAAAAAAGGAAGCAAAACTTGTTGTCAACTAGATGAAAATATTGGTGAAATATTGGAAGGAAAACTTGTTGTAAAACATGGTGAAAAACTAGATGCAAAGAGTGGTACAAAATTAGACAAAAAACATGGCAAAAAAATGGTTGCAAAATATGATGCAAAATCTGATGGAAAAAAGGATGCAAAATTAGACACAAAATATGTCACAAAAATGGGTGCAAAATCTGATGCAAGGATGCCAATTTTGGTGGAAAAAAGGATACAAAATTTGGCACAAAAAATGATGCTTTAAAAAATGTACATTAGAGCCAGATTTAGCGCCAGGATGCTCATCCCAATCGGGAAAAAAATCAATAAAATATCGTGCTAAATATGGTGCAAATTTCCTATTTTGTTGTAGTGTCAAGTACTGTGGAATTGTGTCATTTTTTTGCATCTTGATGTAACTCCGAAGCTTGTCCTTGAGGGCCAACGTCGTATGGTCACTATTGTTCTCAAACAATTCTGTCAATGTTTTCCACATCGCGAATGGAGTTTCTTTCCCATGGAGATTCGAGACAATATGATCTTGAACTCCCTCCAATATGATCCTCCACGCTTTAGCCACATCCTTATTCCACTGAGCAAGATGTTGGGCATAAAATTCCAGGGGCTTTACTACATTTGTCTTGATGTAATCTAGTGTCCCTTTTTCATCTAATAATTCCTCCATACAGATCCTCCATGCCACAAAATTTGTGGTTCCTTCCAAATCTTACTTGAGCCTGCATCCAGTGGAAGTCATCTTCTTAGTCCTAGAGAAAGTCTACAACACTGAACTTGAAATTCAAAAATCCTGCAAACACAACTTCGAATTATCTTCTCTACTTTGAATCTAACTTTGATAGCATGTATAAATTAATTGTAGATTCAATATTGTGCATGCAATTCTCTAAAACATATGATTTAAATCTACTTTACTGATATGCAGAAAGAAATTCATGATTGAGAAGCAATATCAAAATCATGCATCATGATTCAACACACATACACGAGGATATATCTAGGGGAAATTGACTGCTCAAAAATCCTTCCTATATGTATTTCATTAATCAGAAAATAGAGAAGAAATACTATGCGTTCTCAAGCTTGAGAAACCTTTGTTGAAGTATAATCTATCTCACTGCTTCACAAGCTTCCTATGTTCAATACTTAACCAATTTATTGTCTGCCCAAGTCCCTATTTCATTGCACTATTTCCTTGGGAATTAACTGCTATTATTTAGGGAATTTCCTCATCCATAACTCTGTAATACCTATAGGCCCTTCTCTGACTACATGCACCATATGTACAACTTGGACACTTATACAATTGATAGTACACTTCCCTTGAACTCGAATCTCAACTGGGTAACTCGAATTTCATGCATGTATGAGTTAATTATTAGTTGATTGATAATTTAACTAGTTAAACACTAAAGTTGAACTCCACTGCTAGACTTCCTACTAGTTCCTCCAACGGTTGGAACTAATTTAATTGACCATAAATGAATTTAACTGAATTAATTTGTTACAACTAAGATTTAACTCAACCTAGGCTCCTAAAATTTAGGAACCACTGTACACAACTCGAGTTAAGCCATCAAATCTAATTAACTAAGCTAAATGAGTGGTCAAAACTCAGCTAACTCATTAATTCAATTTGTCTTGTGATGTGGAATTTCGATTTTCTCCTAATTTAGTAGGGAAAAAATTAAATTAGGAATTTCTTGTTGCATTTTCAAAAAAATTAAATGACTAGGTTCCCAATATCTACAAATATGGATATCTATATATAGATTTTCTAATTAAATGGAATTTTTATATTTTGAATATATATAGAATCTAATTATCCAAAAGGTTTACTAATCAACTAAATGTCTATCTAGATTTGAATGAATTTGGAAAAAGGAAGAAAAAATATGGATACAAAGATCTAGATTTCAATATGACATGGCCTCATGAGGTGTTAGCTTCATAGACATGGCACTATGTTGTGGTGACAAGTAGGATGAGCTTTCACATGTCACATGTTACCATATATTGATGTGGCTTAACAAGTATTTATTATGATGACCATAACTTTGTGTCCATAGCTTAGAATTATATGAAATTTCTATTGTTGGAAAACTCTCTATGAAGAGAAGACAAAGGCTATCAAGAAAGTGATAGTGATTGAAAGAAGAGGTAATTTGAGAACTTCATCTCCTTAAATTAGATTAAAATATTGTGTCTTAAATATAATAATGAGACCATAGTAGGAAAATTATTTATGAATTTTTATATATTGACATTCTTTATCTTAAATTCAGTTATATTAATATTTGTTAATTTTTTAAAAATGAAAGGCGTCACAAAGTTTGTGTGATTTTGATAGCATCATCTATCTATACACATATGATGTAATTTGGTTGTTAGTGCATATTTGAGCAAGATATACAGAAACTATGACATGGTACTACAAGTGCATGTAGGAAAATTATTGTGAAGAAACATAATGAGACATTTAACCGATACAATAAGACTGAAGTAAACATATTAAATAATTAAATATTTGAAATTCTTTTTTCTCATTGTAATATTACATAAGAAACACATCATATATAGTTTCTAGACTTGTATATATTTGGGAATTGTTAGAAACCCTTCAAAATGAATTTAGACTAATATTTAAGATTACCATATAAGGTTAATTCTAACTAATCCTAATTTAAGTTGCCACTGATTTAATTACAAAATGTTCAAAATGCTATAATAATTTGTTAACAATTACATATTACAATAATAAAATTTAGGCATTATCTTCAACTTTCATCCTTCATCCTTAATGAAGTGATTTCAAGTATCTCTCATATAATAAAACTTTTTTCACAATATTCATTTGATAAATATATCATCAAGTTGATCATTTATTTTATAGTTTCATTTCAATTCATAGTTTTCCCACATGGTGTCTTATGAAATGATAATTTATATCAACATGTTTTTAGTGATTATGAAACAATAGATTTTTATTTATGATCTATGAAAGACTTTATTTTTACTTATTGGCAATTGTAAACATGTTATCCCACGAAATAATTATGATATCTTTTTGTTCTTATTTGTTGGTGTTGTTGCAATAGAATCTACCTTTATGGAAAATAGTAAAACAATTGGTTGTTATGTAAGTTTGAAGCATTTTTTATATCATATAAATTTCCGTCCCAAACAATATTTATACAACCAACCAACAAAAAATATTAGTTTAAATATACCAAATGTTAAAATTTCTTCGTACTAAACTCATATAGGATTTAGCATCTATCTTTTTTGCTCGTGTGTTTTTGATAGAGTTGCTCATGGCTTGCTATTTTTTATTTTTCATTTGGAAAAACGATCCACAGCATATTTTCTTGTGAAATAAAAATACCATAATTCATTTTCCTAACTTCAATGCCAACAATAATAATGAATGAAATTCAAATAAGTCATTTCAAATTCAATTATTATAATTAATATACCCCATTAAAAAATTACTCGAGGATGTATAAATCAAGTCATATACGTATAGTCTAACAACAAATATATCTTTTATACCGTTTTACTTGATATATAATGTGGATGCAATTTTAGTTAAATATTAAATATATTTTTTGAGAAAATAATTATTATCTGGTTATACCATGTTTTTGGAGATTGTTTAAACCTATAAAAAATTTTCTTATTTTTTAAATTATATATTCATTTATTATAAATTCATATCATTGGTGTTGATGAACCTAGATTAAACATCATTTAAAAATATGATTTTATATCAAACCCATAAACCAACCAATTAAACTGTGATGCTGATGTTAAAGAAATTATTACTCTATTTTGTCTCGCAATAGGAGTATATGTTTCATTATAGTATATTCCTACAACCAAGCAAACTCCTTTGCCACTAACCTTATCTTGTTCATTCAAATGGATTCATTATGATCCGAACTTAAACATGAATACAAAAAATACACATATAACCATAAATACAAAGATGCAGCAAAAATAACACTTGATTTCATTAATATCAAAGAACTGAAATATGATTACAGGCATAAGGGAAATAAACTAGCTCGGGTGATGGTAACTTATCTCTAAGAAGAGATATGGTGGCTACATGTATATGAATTGTATTACAATGAGGCTCAAGGAATTTTTTATTATTGAACAATAAGAGAAAAACGTAAACAACCAAAACCTTAACCATAGGAGATGGAATTCCAAGAATTTGTGGGCCACGTTGGGCAGCCAACTTCTCGGGGTTGTAACTTGGTCATATTATCTCCATTTTGCGTGTACGATACATCATTAGAAATATCTCTTTGAGTACCATATGATTTGATGTAGGCCCATACCTAGAGCTATCATCCTACTATAGACCTCAAAAAACGTCATTTAGCAGGTCAAAACTACTTCGGAAGTTTAGTACCCGAAAAGCTACTAAAAATAGTCAATGTTGCTATAAACAAGGAAACTGATGAAACTGACTGGAGGTCTAGGTGGAATAGGTGGGTGGCCATAAATATCCACTTGGATCAGTATTCCCTCCTTAGGAAACAACAATCCTCATTACATGGAGAGCCTCCATGAGGTGAGGAAATTTATGTTGATCCTAGTCCCTGGTGAAGGAGTTGGCCTGATTTGACAACTCGATATCACTGGATCCTTTGTTGGCGAGTGTTCTTGATCTTCATTTCCATGATTTTATTAGTTGTGGTATGTTCTACGCACTCTGGATTTAACTCCATTAATGTGAGTTGTTCTACAATGTCGGATGTGTCTAGTAATGTTGGAAAGTATGGCCGAAGGCAGTCCACATTGAATATTGGGTGCAGGCCTAGGAACGGTGGAATGTTGAGCTTGAATGAATTGTCCCCCATACCCTTGGTGATGTTGTATGACCCATATTGTAGCATTCAAAGCTGGCGGCGGGGCCCAACAAGGCGCTCCTTTCGCAAATGTAGAAATTTTTATCTCCCACCTAGAATTTCATGTGTTGCACCCGACATTGATCATGGCACTGCTTGTACTTAGAATTGGTTTAGTACAATATGTCATTGACCTACAAGTGGATGTGTTTAATTCACTCAATGAAGTTGTTAGCCTTGTCAGCTTCAGACTTGACATGAGTTGAATGTTCCTGAGTAGCTGAAAATGGTATGGCCACATCAATGGGACATAGTGGCTAGAATCGCAACCCCACCTGAAAGGGTTGTGGGAAGTTGAGATATGGAGATCTCTACTGTAGTTGTGCTAGACACAGGGGAGGATTTCATCCCACATGCATGGATGCTTCAAGTTGTACATGCATAGAATGTGTACGATCATCCTGTTGATGACCTATGTTTGGTCATAAGTTTGGGGGTGGAAAGTCGTGGACTTCGTGAGCTTGGTATCCAACATTGACCAGAGACTTGACCAAAATGTTCTTAGGAACCTTTTGTCTTGATCTGACATAATGGACTATGGGATCCCAAAATGTACCCACACTCGTTCAAAGAAGAGCTTAGCAATGGCTTCTGCTGCGATACTCTTCTTGCAGGCGGCTAGAATGTCCATCTTAAAGAATTTGTCGATGACCATGAAAACAATAGGGGGATTTTGAGGTCTAAAATGGGCCTCCTAAGGAAATAATAAAATAATAACTAAACCAATAAAATAATATTTATGAATTTTCAATTCACTTTTGCACCTCAATTCACAACCATAGTTAAATTCACTCAAAGTTGTACCAAAATAAAATTAATAAAAAAATTGTATCGATGTGACTATAAATAAGAATTATTTCTTACAAAAAATTCATTACTGAACAACTAATGCATTTGTCCTTTCAGACTAATAAATAACTTAAAATAAAATATAAATATAAATTTATAAATACTTAATTATATTATATGCTATTAATTAAAATTTATATTATTTAAATTGTATAATAACATGTAATTAATATACTATATAAATATAATATAATATAATAAATGTATAGGGATATGCATTGTTTTTTTCAAGAAATATGAAATGACAATAATATATTTTTATTCAAAAAGTGTGAAATTTAATTTATTATGAGTACTTTGACTTTAAGTACTTAGAGCACTACCATAGTTAACCATGAGTTTTTATCCACCATTGAGAATGTGACAAGTACCTTTAACTCAAGCAATGCTACCTCAACCATTAGGGATGATGTCATCCCCTAAAATGTGATTGGTTCTCATAAAGTGAATTTTGATTGTACATTTTCCTCAGGAGGCCCATTTTAGACCTCAAAATTCCCCTAATGCACAATCATTGCCATGCTTAGTAGAGGGAAGAACTGATAGGTAATCCACGGAGATGGATTCCATGGTCGACTAATAGTAGGCATACGAGTATATAGGCCTTGCTTTTTGATGGTTGGTTTGGAAATGGTGCAGGCAATGAAAGATATTGTGTACTTACCAACATCTTGTCGAAGGTTAGGCCAATAAAAATACATCTACAATACTGCCTCTATTTTCTCTACCCAGAAATGCACAAAGACCCAATTGTAGTGTGCTTCCCAAATCATCTTAGCACACTCGCTTGAAGGAACACAGAGGTGTCCTAGGTGGCACAACTTTGCATCCTGGAGATGATAATTTGGAACTTGTTTGTGTTCCATGAGTGTTTGGTATGTGCTGCCGAATTCTAAACCACTTTTGTAAAGAGTCTATCACCCCGAAGTCTTGTGCTCACAAGAGTCTATCATAGTGGTCAATGCCATGAACAACGATCGGCTGAGGTAGTATGCATCATTATTTGTGCTTCCATTCATGTACTTAATGTTCAAATGATATTGTTGCAGGTATGTGCACCATTTCTGATGGCAATCATTCTGTAACTTCCCTTATGTTTGTATGAACTTCAAGGGTCGGTGGTCTATGTGGATGACCGTTTCCTTCCCCAGAATGTAATGCTTCCATTTTTAGCAGACATGCACGATGCAATACATCTCCTTATAGGCATGATACTTTCATACTTTTTTTGAAAGTGTCTCACTGTGATATGCCACTGGATGCCCCTATTGAGTAAGAACTGCACCAATCGCATAGTCGAAGGCATATGTCTCAATCTCAAATGGTTGTTGCAGGTCTGGTAATGTGAGAACTGGTGCAGAGGATAGGTGATGCTTCAACTCAACAAACGCCTTATGTTGGTATTTATACCAAAAGAACCTTTCTTTCGCTTCTCCCTTGGTGACTTGACTCAAAGGCCAAGTGATATGAGAGAATCCCAACAAGAACCTGCGGTAGAAGTTGGAAAGACCTAGAAATATGCAGAGCTATATTAGAGTGGTTGGGGCTGGGAAATCTCGAATGAATTTCATCTTAGCTAGGTCCATATGCACACCCCGCTCATCAATTATTTACCCTAGATATTGAACCTAGGTCATACCAAAAGTGAATTTCTCCAAATTGGAACACAAATTTTGTTGCCACAGGGTTTGGAGGACTTGTCAAATATGGTGGAGGTGCTCTTCCCAACTTTGGCTAAAGATCACAATGACATCCAAATAAACCACCAAGAATGATTTTTTGAAGGGTCCCAAGATATTGTCCATAAGGATATCATCCATCAATCGCATGAAGGTTCCAGGGGCATTCGTCAACCCGAAAGGCATGACCAAGCATTCGAAAAGGTGTTCCTTGGATTTGAAGGAAGTCTTCCGCACATCAGAGGGTTCAATTGGTACCCGGTGATAACCATACTTCAAGTCAATATTGCTAAAATATTTTCCCCCCTTGAGCTGGTCCAGAAGGTCATAGATTCGTGGGATTGGATACCTATTTAGGCAGTGATCTTGTACAACACCCGATAGTCAATATAGACTCCCCAGATCCCATCCTTCTTCTCTACCAACACAGTTAAGCTCCCGCAGGGTGATGAACTTGGCATAATGTGCCCTTTCTGCAAAAAATCCTAAATTTGCCTCTTGATTTCATCGTTATCCATAGCAGAGTGTGGATGGATCGGTCCATTGAGTAGTAACAAAACATGTGTTAGATCAATGGAGTTCTTGACCTAACAGTGTAGAGGTATCCCTGTGGGTGAGGTGAATATGTCCTTGTACTCCTCCATGACCTTCTCCAAGTGCTTTTGTCACGTGGGGAAGCCATGTATGGAGGTCGTGGCCACAATATTCTTCTTGCCCTGAGGGCGAATCATAAGGAAAACAAATTTCCTGGTATGGGAAATGATATTACTGCATTTCTTTGTAGTGATCAAATATATGGCAATAGGCGGCGCTACCTCTAGTATCCTATACAACATATTCCCCAAAGTAATAATAAAAATGTGAGGCCTAGACTCATACATATCATGTTGCTTCCACAAGTATGTTTTCCATAATAATACACCACAAACTTCAATAGGAGAAACATCACACAGTACCTCTTATGTGAAGGGCTTGATGCTGTAGGGAAGGCGGCATTGCTGGCTAAAGTGGAGATTGCGTCCTTGGTGAAGCCACCTGATGGTGTACGATTGCGGGTTTGCTATAGTCAGTAGGCACAACTGCTTCATGACCTCTATTGAAATGAGGTTCTTTTGCCTCCCGTTGTCGACAATGAACTTTAGAGAAGAACCCTTCACCCATACTTGGGAATGAAAGAGGCGCTCCCCCTCCTCTAGATCTTTTAGCTCATCCTTTTGGATCTTGGTGGTGGTAACATTGACATTTGGGTTCACATCATTAATCTTATTCCCTTTTTCATTCCCCTTGTCGAGTTCTAACTCATATTCAAAACATGCATCTGATTCGGAAGCCTTCAGCTCGACCACCAGTGACTGCTTGTCCCAACACTCACTTACGTTGTGAGTGGGGATCTTATAGGACTCACACCACTTACCTGTGTCCTTATTTTTCTTCGTGGTGTTTTTCTTTGCTTCTGGCTATTGGTGTCTCGTGTTTTGATAGTTTGGAAAATCAAAATACAAGGCAACATCAGAACCAATCTTTAGAGTTACAGGATCTAGTCCTCCTACTCTCAGAGAGGGATCTCTCAAATTATGTGTTTGCAATGGTTTATCTTGTTTTCTTTGGGTATTGGTTTTAGACTAGTTATTAAGTGCAAGGGTTTGTTTGTTTGTTTGGTTGGAATTGATACAGCAGAACCCAAAAGATCTAGGAAAGATAGATAGAAAGAGGAAATATCAGCTTCATTGGGCAATGAAGTCGAAAAGAGGTCATGACAAACTTATAAATGGACGTGGGATATCAAAGGGCAAATCTAACTTGGTCGCAGGATCCTTTGGTTTTTGAATGAGATGGACATCAATGATTTGGAAAGAGAAAGATTAATTCTCAACTAAGGGAATTTGAAAGGACAACTTGAACAATAAAGAGCTATTTGATAGACAAGGCTAACCATGAATTCTACAAAGGCTAACCATGAATTCAAATGACTTAGAAAACATAAAAGATTCACTGATAATTACGGTCATAGAAGAGGGAACACCTAAATACATATATGATCACAACTATAATGACCTTTAAGCTAACTTTTCAAGCAAGGACAAGGGGCAAGATCAGAACAGACCTCCTTGGCTCACTGTAAACAAAGAAACTTCAAAGGGAGACTTCAATAACAGTCTTTAAGTGGCAACAGACAAGCACGGAGAACCATAAATCATGTTGAAACCAATTGTTCGAACTATTAAGGAAATAAACAAGCATGAAGACTAAAGAGAGAGATTAAAGACTCTAAAATAATTCAGCAAAAGAAAACATAAAACAGTGAAGGATAAACATGTCTAAGGTGCTTCCAAGAGTCATTTCTTAGCCTAAAAATTTCATCCTACTGTAGTAAGAATTTATGGAACAAAATGAAAACAGGGGAAAACATTAAATAGTTCAGAATACTTCACCAACAGCCAAGCTCATGGATCCAATGATAGAGCCTTCTCAAGAACAAGCATGCAACTACATCATCAGGGTTTCCAAGACTTCAATTTCTTCTTCAACTTCAACAGACTATGTATTATTTCAGAGAGTTTCAGTGTTACAACTAGTGATCAACCAGCCAACCAACAACATTTACAATGAACTCCTCAATAAGATTTTATAGTAGGATGAGGAGGTCGAAAGAGAGAAAATATCTACTGAGTTCAATTAATACAGTTAATGCTTCTCGGCCTTTGAGAGTCTCAATGGAGAAGTTTTACAGATATTTTTCTATATTAATTGTTTCACATTAAGAATTAAGCTCGGTGGAAGCTTTTGTTGACTTTTAAGGCTCTATGTCATCTTTTGCAATAACTCTGCTGATAGTTTATATTAGCTTCTTTGATTCGAAATAACTATCCAGTTGTAAGGGGCAGATATGCTCTGTTCTTGTCATTACTCGACCTCTGTTGAATGCTGTGAAGACACAGGTGGCAATCTGGTAGCTGAGGAGAATCAATTTGCTTCTGATGTGGCAGTGGAGGCATCATTTGTCTGATAAATGTTGATAATTTTCTTTAATTGTGTTTTAATTTGGAAGATTAGGCTTTTGATAATCAATCTTAAGTAGTAATTCACCAAAATGGTCTTCAATCTTACGACACGTTGTGGCGGGTCTTGACTAACGATACTCTCTTGTTTATTTTTTTACGTGTCTTGTTGATGTGCGGGGCCGCACGGGGATCGTGTGAGCATCAATGCCCATGAAACATCGACGAGATGTGTCGTGAACCACATTGAATGGTTCCCTTTGATGAATCAAAGGCACATGAATCGTCATTCCCAGCCTTTGGCTTTTTCTTTAATATGATGGAAAACCATCAAAAGCCTGCAAAATATGAAAAATATTTATAAAATCCTGTGTTATGTGGGTAAACTGCTTCAGAGGGCATGGGGAGGGAGCATGGCCATTGGATGAGATCCACCCAACGAGATCAATGGTGGAGATTTGCGTTGAAAACCTTTGGCGAGGGTGGAGGGCGATATGTAAGGCCTGATCAGATCTGGGCTGTTGATCTGCAGAGATCAACAGTGGGAGTCACACGTGATAAAATAGAATAGAAATGGGAAAAGTGGTTTCGGGAGGTAAATAGCTGTTTTCGCGCGGCAAAAGGGTGGGCAGGCGGTTTTAGATTTTTAAGCGCGATATGCATCCGGAGGCGACACGTGGATTTCCAAAACAACTTATATCGCGTAATTTTTTCGGATTATCGCTCGTGCTTATAGTTACGCGACTTGTGACGTGGACCGTTAGATTTAATGGTGGGAAACTGAGCGTGATATGAGACATATGCGCAAATTATAAGAGGAAGGGCGGATTAAATCCAAGCCGTAGGATCCAAGATTGAACGATAGAGATTGGGCCTAAGGATGGAATGAAATAATGAAATGGTGGAGGAAGGGTAAATAAGGGTCGTTGATCTACAGAGATCAATGGTCGGGATTGGTCGAAAAACGTTTATGAGCGGGGCATATGAATTTAACCCAAAGTTGCAAGATGTGATCTGGACCGTCCAATCTGGACACGTGGATGGTCCAGATGCAATCGAAGGCAACGAAAATTGGCGAAGTAATGGACGGAATGCGACGGAGCGATTGAGCGCTGGTCGTTGATCTGAGGATCAGATCAATGGTGGGGAGTGAATCGGAGGGATGGCCAATTGGGGGTGGAGAAATATTTGATGCGCTCGGTGAAAACTCGCGATGCGATTAAATCTCGAGACTTTGACTCTTGGTCCCGAGGCGTAGGTTACATGAATAAAGCGGAGTTTATGTAATGGGCTCAATCATATCGGAGAAACGATGTCGGTCTTTCAATCTACCCATTTTTTAATTTAAAAACATAACTCCAGTGCATTAGACCAAAACTTTGGGTAAAAGGGTTTTATGTATTTACAAAGGAAAAAATGAATTGGAGATGAATTTTCACAATGATTTAGCGCCTAATTGTGGGCACAAGGGTCTATGAAGCGATAATATGATCGGGGGATATGAAATGGAGGGATAATCACAATCAGAAAACTTTGTGAGGCAAAAATACTTGCGCGATGCGTTTTGTTCCGATGGGATAAGCGCTTGGATGGCTAGCACTTGGTTCCAGTACCAAGGCGTATGGAGGGGAAGTGGTTAAGACTTAGCCCAAGGGGGCTTAAGTCTTTATACAAAAATATGTATTTTTTATGATTCTTCAATGTTTTTCAATGGATTTGGGGGTTTCGGTATAGTTTAAAAATGAGTTTTAAACTATGTAAAAATTATTTTCATGAATGGAAGAAGGGGGATCATGAAAATAGAGGAATCTTTATGGAGAAAAAGGGAAGAAAAATGAAGGTTAGTTTCTGAGTGAAGGAAGGGGAAAATTGTGTTTGCAGCAGTATTTTCTCTCATGGAATCAGCAGAATTTCTGATTTCTAAATGGAAACAACAGTGATTGAAACAAGGGCATGATGTCTTCAAGAGTCTTAAAGAGGTAAAACTTTTTAGCAGTAAAATTTGTTCCTTGAAGACTCCAAAAAAATTTTAGCCACCATTTGATATGAAAATTTTTATAGGTGGCTAACAGTGGCTCCACTTGGGGATGGTGCCTTCTTGAAGGCATCAAGAACTTCATACTTGCATTCTCTGGGAGGCTGATTAGTGCCTCATCCATTGAGCTACCCTTCCTTTGCTGGGATGATCTTGCTCTGAAAACATATTAGCATCCATAAAAAACAATGGATCTTTCATCTACAAGCTTTCTACCTACCCAATCCTATAGATCTAACATTTTTTCTTCATTTAGAGTGCACTTAGATTGGCAAACTCTTTCACAACATTTTATTCTTTTGAAAGCAGGAAATCTAATCTATTTCTACTCCTTATTTCTCCATGAGCTCAGATTAAGCAGTTGAGCTCATATGTTTCTCTACCTGATCTACCAATCTATTAGGTTTAAACAATCTAACATATTTTTTATTCTCTAAATTCTACAACAGAAATTTTAAAAGCATACAAGTTAGGATTGAACAATCTAACTTGATGCTGATCTATGGCATAAAAAACAAGCTGCACATAGATCTTATTTTGCAAAAAATTAAAACAAAATGGAAGGCTTAGGATCTGAAAGTTCAAGCACTTCCTTCATCTTTTACAACTCTGTTTTGACTCTTACTTGAGTTGTTCTTTGCTTGTCCTCTGGTTCAGATTTTGAGCTAATTAGAACCATATTTACATCTTTTTTTACTTAGAGTTTAAACAGATTTGAGTCATTCTCTTTGGAAACTTAGGTTCAGATTTTGAGCATGTTTGAACCTTTAATTTCTATCCTAATCTATCTATTGATAAGCCAAGATTAAACAGTTTGGCAAATCGAATTCACTATCCTATCAGCAGAAAATTTAAAGCTATTTAGTCAAGATTAGGCTGTATGAATAATTAGAAGTGTGTTTTTTCAGGAGTGGCATTTAAGCTTGCACACTTTCAGACTTTGTCTCTATTTTTGGTATGGGGCTATACCTTTCTTGTTTTACAATCTGCCCTCTTTTCTCTTTTTCTATTGTTTTTTGTATTTTTCTTTTTCTCTCAAGACAAAAATCAACAACTAACTAGATGCTCAAAGTTGAGCTTTATTGATATTCCTATCTAACCTAATCTAACTTGGAATATTTACATGTTTGGCTAATGAACTCTCTTTTCCAGTACAACCAATCCAGAAAATGATTCCATGATTGGTCCTTCTTCATCTCTATGGGAAGGCTGGACAAACAGGGCCACTCCCATTCTTTTTGTTTCTTAGCAGCAACGTTAAATAATCTTCTTGCTTTCGGTAATACACTACTCCTAATAACCTTTATCCCTTCTTCAAATGCCTCCAAGAAGTGAGCATAGGGATCTTGAAATAATGCCTGGTGAAGAGTATTTGGAAGACATGTTTCAACCAGGATCATCTGTTGTTTCTCAACTAGATCAAGGCAAAGATTCTCTTGAGAAAGAAAAACTTCCTCATCTTCATTGTCATATGAACTGGAGGACTCATCATATATTGCAACTTTGTTTTCTTGTAATCCTGGTATGCTCTGATTTAGTGGACTGTGCTCTGTGAAGAGATTATCATGTTCTTGAGTAGGGGTATCTCTTATTACCTCAACCTTTTCAGGAGAAAGCTCCTTATCTTCATCCTGCTCAAGAAATTTCTCTTCTTTTCAACCTTACAACTAATAGATTGCTGATTTCCAATTATGTGAAAGCTATTTCTGATGGATTGGATTGACTGATTGCTGCTCTCAAGCTGATGATAAAGAAATTCATGACACCAATCCACTGTTGGTTGCCCTACATGATTAGTTTATGTTTGAAGCTCATCATCATCATCAGATTGATCAGAAGTTGAAAAATCATTAGTGTACACAATTTCACCAATCAAACATATTGGGTTATTAGTTTGTTCCTCTTTGAGCTTTTCTATAACTGTGTTTTATGATTCAAGACAACAAGGTTTAGTAAGTAGATGAGCAGAAGTGTTTTGTTCAAATGGAGGTTTGGAGGTTGGATGTTTGTTTAATATTAGATCAATCTCTTCTTCTGTTAAGAGAGAAGGAATTTTCTTTTTTCTTAGGACAAATGTACAACGGTCTTCTTGAGCCTCTTCTAATGGATCTCCATTTGAGTTTGTAGGGGAACTTTGAGGTTTCTCTTGTTTTTCCTGGTCTATCTCAGTTTTGAACAACTCCTCATGATTTTTGTGATAGTTATTTAAAATATGGGATTCGGGAGTTGTTTCTAATAGATTATCAGGACGCCATTCTTCTTTAATCATCTGAAATGAGTCATTACATAAAGGCAGAGACTCTAGTTGTGTTGTCTCTTCTCCTATTTCAGATTTTGTGGGTTCAAAATGGCTTATGTTTTCCTCAAGGCACTGCTTACTATTAGTTTTTGCAATTTTGTCATGACGTTCTCTTAATAGCATTGTACAAGATATAGGTAGGTTATCAGGAATTTCCTGACAACCTTCTTCATTGATTTCTTTGTAATCTTTTTCATCGCACATATCTTGTAATGTTTGGGTTTGTTCTTGATTTGAAAGGAGCATGGATTGTTCTAGATCATCAATATTCAAATTAGCCTCATTCCATTCGATTCTTTTCCCAAGCATATACACCATCTTTTCCATCATGACCAGCAATTTTTCTTTATTGTTTTCTCTATAGTCTTGCTCACCTTCTTCTATAAAGTCTTGATCATCATCTATATATTGCTCATTGTCTAGGTCTTGTAATGGTTGAGTTTGTGTTTGATCTGGGAAAAACATAGGTTGCTCTAGATAATCAACATCTATATCATCCTCATGCCTTTCCAACCTTTTATCAAGTATGTATACTATTTTCTCAATTAGGTCCAATAATGTGTTTAGTTTAGCTTCTCTGTCCATACTTGGATCCATGTTTGTAATAAGAGGTCACTATATCTTTCTAACCAGTTCAGAGTCCTTTACCAGTGGAGTTATTAGGTCTTTTTGGATTGTGGAGTCGCCAGGTGGAAGATTTTGAAATTTGCTGTCCACCAACAGCATGATTGGATTTTCTCAATGCATTCCCAAGGGAGTCTACAAGGACTAGAAGGGTAATAGGCCTTTTGGAGGTCAGTGGAGTCACCAGGTGGAAAATTTTTAGCTTTTGTAAAGGTAAAATGTTTTATGGTTCCACCACCATGTTTATTATGAAGCCAAACTAAATATTTTGGGTTCTTCTGAGTTTATATGGTTGTTTGAAAGACTAATGAGTTTATAAGAGCTTGCTAGGCAACTATGAACTCAGTGGTCCCACCGTGATCGCCATTATGTTGGGGTGAGCGGTGGGATAAGTCCAGAAGGTGTTCTTTATCAATTTAAGGGCCTAAAGAGTTTTAAGAAGTGTTTTCAAACCACTGTATTCTCAGTAGGTCCCACTGTGATCGTCATTATGTTGGTGCCCCGTGTTTTGATAGTTTGGAAAATCAAAAGACAAGGCAACATCCGAACCAATCTTTAGAGTTACAGGATCTAGTCCTCCTGCTCTTAGAGGGGGATCTCTCAAATTATGTGTTTGCAAAGGTTTATCTTGTTTGCTTTGGGTATTGGTTTTAGACTAGTTATTAAGTGCAAGGGTTTGTTTGTTTGGTTGGTTGGAATTGATACAACAGAACCCAAAAGATCTACGAAAGATAGATAGAAAGAGTTAATATCAGCTTCATTGGGAAATGGAGTCAAAAAGAGGTCATGACAAACTTATAAATGGATGTGGGATATCAAAGGGAAAATCTAACTTGGCTGCAGGATCCTTTGGTTTTGGAATGAGATGGACATAAATGATTTGGAAAGAGAAAGATTAATTCTCAACTAAGGGAATTTGAAAGCACAACTTGAACAATAAAGAGCTATTTGATAGATAGGGCTAACCATGAATTCTACAAATCACGTTTTAAGCAAATAATGACTTCAAAACAACTTTTAAAATGAAATCTAAGATTCGGGGAACACCCTATTTCCTCAAATATTTTATTTCAAATGACTTAGAAAACATAAAAGATTCACTGATAATTACGATCATAGAAGAGGGAACACCTAAATACATATATGATCACAACTATAACGACCTTTAAGCCAACTGTTCAAGCAAGGACAAGGAGCAAGATCAGAACAGACCTCCTTGGCTCACTGTAAAAAAAGAAACTTCAAGGGGAGACTTCAATAACAGTGTTTAAGTGGCAACAGACAAGCAGGGAGAGCCATAAATCATGCTGAAACCAACTGTTCGAAATATTAAGGAAATAAACAAGCATGAAGACTAATGAGAGAGATTAAAGACTCTAAAATACTTCAACAGAAGAAAACATAAAACAGTGAAGGATAAATAGGTCTAAGGTGCTTCCAAGAGTCATTTCTTAGCCTAAAACTTTCATCCTATTGTAGTAAGAATTTATGGAACAAAATGAAAACATGGGAAAACATTAAAAAATTCAAAATACTTCACCAACAACCAAGCTCATGGATCCAATGATAGAGCCTTCTTAGGAACAAGCATGCAACAACATCATCAGGGCTTCCAAGACTTCAATTTCTTCTTCAACTTCAACAGACTATGTATTATTTTAGAGAGTTTCAGTATTACAACTAGTGCTCAACCAACCATTATCTCATCTTCTTCAGAAGTATTTATAGGAGAGATGATGAGGTGAAATGGGATAAAATATCTTCTAAGTTCAATTAATACAGTTTACTGTTTCTCGGCCTTTGAGGGGCTCAATGGAGAACATTCTGATATTTCTATTGTATTAATTGGTTTTCATTAAATAATTAAGCTTACTGGAAGCTTATGTTGACTTTAAGGCTCTATGTCATCTTTTACAATAACTCTGCTGATAGTTTATATTAGCTTCTTTGATTCGAAATAACTATTCAGCTGTAAGGAGCAGATATGCTTTGTTATGGTCATTACTCAGCCTTTGTTTGAATGCTGTGAAGGCACAGGTGGCAATCTGGTAGCTGAGAGGAATCAATTTGCCTCAGATGTGGTGGTGGAGGCCTTTCTGTCTAACAAACATTTATGATTTTCTTTAACGGTGTTTTAATTTGGAAGATTAGGCTTTTGATAATCAATCTTAGCCATAATCCACCCAAAATGGTCTTCAATCTTCTGTTTCTGCTGTGGCAGGTCTTCAACACTGATACTCTCTTGTTTTATTTATTTTTTTGTGTCTTGTTTATGTGCAGGGCCGCATAGGGCTCATGTGGCATCAATGCCCATGAAGCATCGACGAGACGTGTCGTAGAACCCTGTGAATGGTTCCCTTTGATGAATCAAAGGCACGGGAATCATCATTCCCATCCTTTGGATTTTTCTTTATTATGATGGAAAACCATCAAATCCCTGCAAAATACGAACAATATTTATAAAATCCTGCGTTCTGTGGGTAAACTGTTTCATAGGGCGTGGGGAGGGAGCATGGCCGTTGGATGAGATCCACCCAACGATATCAACGGTGGAGATTTGCATTGAAAACCTTTGGCGAGGGTGGAGGGCAATATGTAAGGCCTGATCAGATCTGGGTCGTTGATCTGCAGAGATCAACGGTGGGAGTCGCACGCGATAAAATAGAATAGAAATGGGAAAAGTGGTTTCGGGAGGTAAATAGCTGTTTTTGCGCGGCAAAAGGGTGGGCATGCGGTTTTAGCTTTTTGAACGTGATATGCATCCAGAGGCGACATGTGGATTTCCAAAACAGCTTATATCGCGTAATTTTTTCGGACTATCGCTCATGCTTATAGTTACACGACTTGTGACGTGGAATGTTAGATCTGGGACCTTAGATCTAATGGTGGGAAACTGAGCGCGATATGAGACATATGCGCAGGTTATAAGAGGAAGGGCAGATTAAATCCGAGCCATAGGATCCAAGATTGAACAGCGGAGATTGAGCCTGAGGATGGAATGAAATAATGCGATGGAGGAGGAAGGGTAAATAAGGGTCGTTGATCTGCAGAGATCAACGGTCGGGATTGGTCGAAAAACATTTATGAGCGAGGCGTATGAATTTAACCCAAAGTCACGAGATGCGATCTGGACCGTCCGATCTAGACACGTGGACGGTCCAGATGCAATCGGAGGCAACGAAAATTGGCGGAGCAATGGATGGAGTGCGACGGAGCGATTGAGCGCTGGCCATTGATCTAAGGATCAGATCAACGGTGGGGAGTGAATTAGAGGGATGGCCAATCGGGGGTGGAGAAATATTTGATGTGCTCGGTGAAAACTCGCGATGCGATTAACGCTCGAGACTTTGACTCTTGGTCCCGGAGCGTAGGTTACATGAATAAAGCAGAGTTTATGTAATGGGCTCAATCGCATCAGAGAAACGATGCGAGTCTTTCAATCTACCCATTTTTTAATTTAAAAAACATAAATCTGATGCATTAGACCAAAACTTTGGGTAAAATGGTTTTATGTATTTACAAAGGAAAAAAATGAACCGGAGATGAATTTTCACAATGATTTAGCGCTCGATTGCGGGCACAAGGGTCTATGAAGCGATAATATGATCGGGGGATATGAAACGGAGGGCTAATCGCAATCGGAAAACTTTGTGAGGAAAAAAGACTTGCGCGATGCGTTTTGTTCCGATGTGATAAGCGCTTGGATGGCTAGCACTTGGTTCCAGCACCAAGGCGTATGGAGGGGAAGTGGTTAGGACTTAGCCGAAGGGGGCTTAAGTCTTTATACAAAAATATGTATTTTTTATGATTCTTCAATTTTTTTCAATGGATTTGGGGGTTTCGGTATAGTTTTAAAATGAGTATTAAACTATGTAAAAATGATTTTCATGAATGGAAGAAGGGGGATCATGAAAATAGAGGAATTTTTATGGAGAAAAAGGGAAGAAAAATGAAGGTTAGTTTATGAGTGAACGAAGGGGAAAATGGTGTTTGCAATAGTATTTTCTCTCATGGAATCAGCAGAATTTCTGATTTCTAAATGGAAACAGCAGTGATTGAAACAAGGGCATGATGTCTTCAAGAGTCTTAAAGAGATAACACTTTTTAGTAATAAAATTTGTTCCTTGAAGACTCCAAAAATGTTTTAGACACCATTTGATATGACAAATTTTATAGGTGGCTAACAGTGGCTTCGACAGGTTTTTTTGGGTCACCCTGCCTTGGCTTTGTCCTTTGTTCTATGGTTTGGGGTCACTTTTCACTTAGATTAGATTCATAGATCCAAAGTCTCGTTTCTTCTGTTTAAATTTATGCTCGATCTTGGCAGCATATCAGTATGTTGCAACAAGCAAGGAGATGTCGAGGAGCTCCATTTCCTCCTCAATGTATTTATGCAAACAATTGTGGTAATTGAGAACGAAATGTTTCTTTGAATCTTTGATACCCAACTTTATGAGTAGGGTATGGAACAAATTCGTAAGCTCATGCACATCTTGATCCCTTTGTTTCCACAACATAGTCCATTGTATTTAATTTTCCGCATATCTACCCATGGAGTAATATTGTTCCTCAATGGCATCTTATAAATAATTCCAAGTGGACGTGGCTGAAAACAATGAGGGTTCTCTCTCATCCCTCTATTCGCATTAGGTTTTCCACCAGCCCTTGACATGGGGGGAAAATTTGAGGAGCGAAAGAGTAATCGTTTCGCCATTGGAAAAGTCATGAACTGAAAAATATCCTTCCAACAGATTTAACCATCTATCTACGACGCCTGCACCTATTTGGACTTCAAATATGGGAGTGTAAAAGTTGACCTGTACCTTGAAGGGAGTGGCGCCTCCAGAGTGACTGTCAAATGAAGATGTGTTGCTTATGGGCATCTGTCGAAGGATCTGGGAAAAGTTTTTCATCATCGCGTTCCTCTGTCGCTCGAGGGCTTCTTTGATTAATATTTTGAAAGGACTTCCTGCTCCCTCGACTTTTTTTTTTTTTTTCCGCCATGGGAGGTCGTCGAGGTTTGCGAGGCTGGTCTTACAAAGGTTCAACCAATTTGAGCACTGCCTTCTTATACCCTGACCTTGTTGGGACATGCAAAGAAAAACAGAGAAAGAGAAGACAACTCTGGTACAACAGATACGAGCTTAAATATGAACGCAACATAATACAAATATAACCATAAATACAAATATGCAGCAGAAACAATACTTCATTTCATTAATATCAAAGAATTGAAATATGCTTACAAACATAATGGAAATAAACTAGCCCACGTGATGGTAGCTTATCTCTGAGAAGAGATGTGGCGACTACATGCCTTTGAACTATGTTATAATGAGACTCAATAGCCTTTTATTATTGAACAATAAGAGAAAACCCTAAACAGCCAAAATCATAACCCCACAAGATAAAATGCCAAAAATTTGCAAACCCCATTAAAATTAGTTAGGGTTTTAATTACTCTGCAATATTTTCTCAAATAAATACTTATTAAAAATTAAGACTTTAACCATTATTATGAAATAATTTTAAGCTTCCTATAATTATATGTCCATATATCATTTGGCATCATGATAAGGAGTTTTTAATGCTCTATTTGTTTCACAAGACCAATTAAAAGTAAATATTATAAAATTGAAAGTAAATATTATAATTTTCAGCATACTTATTAATTTTTTTAATAATATAGTATATTGGTTATTAAAAGTAATCATATTCATTTTTCGTAAGCTTCTCCACACTTACCAAACTATGTGATAAACTGCAAACATATAAGACTTAAGACTTCAATAATATGTTTTAGTTTATTCTTATTTTTATTTATTTTTAATCTTTGTTTCTTACTGATTACTTTACTTTATTTAATTGACTTGGTATTTCCTCAATAATGTTTTTTTGGTTTGTAGGTTCATTCATCTCTACAAAACTACCTTTGTTTCTAATGTTGTGATAGCTACTATCCAAAAACTATATTTATTGGAAATATTATTTAAATGAATGATTAGCCAAAATAAACATATCTCCATTTTCTTTGAAAAAATAGTTCGTTAATTTTGTTTTCCCAAGAATTAAGATTATGGTGGCCAAATGAATTTGGATCGATCATTACTATTATGATATCTTACTTTATTATTTAGATCAAACCTTTTACTTATTCCTTTATTTATTTGTCCTCTTTTTATTCGTCCTCCTTTTATTCCATGGTGCTAAAAATGTAAAAATTTTCAACGTAGTGACTTTTATCTTTAGAAATATTGGCCTTCGTTCCAAACTTTTTCAACATAATTTTGAAGTTATTTATTCATCTTTTACTCATAAGATTGAAGAGATATTATAAATTCATTAAAGGATAACTGATTTAAATTTTTAATGAAGAGATATTATAAATTCATTTAAGGACAACTGATTTAAATTTTTAAACTTCTCCATTAAAGAAATATTATCAGAAAAAATGAAATATAGCTGAGTTAAATATTTAATTTAAATATAACTCAGATAAATATTTAAAGAATTTTTTAGTGGCAACAATAACATTAATTTAAAAAATAAAAAAATAATATATATATATATATATAAAATTTAAGTCACTATTATCATAATATTGCAAAAAAATCTTAAATAAATTTTAAAATTTCAATTTCTTTTTAAGGCATTGAGATGCTTACTGTTGTAAGAAGTCTTTTGTCTCTAATTTTTTTTTTAAATCTCGGATGAATAAAATCATGCATTTCTTGCTCAATGATGTAAGAGTTTTTAAATATTTTGTTTTTTGTTTTTTCTTTAATTAATTTTTTAAAATTTGAATCCAGCCAACAGAAACTTGAACACTTATATGGACTAACTATTTTCCACGAAATAATGTTTTCGTTTAATATTTTAAAAACTATAATTCTCACTTAACAGTTTGGATTATACTTGCTCTGCATGAAATATTGAATTATGAAGAAGCAATTATTACGCCGTAAGGCGTTCTTATTTGAAAACAACTTTGCTGATGTGCATCGTGTCATAATGTGAACCCTTAGATTGGATGTTAGACGATTAAAACATTTTTAACCCTAGATGGAAAATCGAGGCAATTGCTACCGGTTATTGCAGAGAATTGGTTGAGAGACGTTCGTTGTGGGTGCAGAAGAAAGCCAAGGGGGAGCAGATATCTATGGAAGCAGCGCCTTGAAGAGGAGATTGACAGCAATTGTGCTTTCTTATGAGGAGCGCATCAACAGTCACATGCAGGAAGGCTTCTGTTGCGGAACATTAATCCATGGCTCTAAATTTTTTCCTCTGTATGCATTTATCCGGGAGGAACTGAACGCGATAATGATGACTCCGAGGACAGAGCAGACGCCCCAGGAGGGCACCCAGAGGGTATTCGATGCAGAAATTTAGCCTTCAAATTAACTGCTGGCCTGAGGGCAATGTAGAGATTTTCCCAGTCAACTGGTGGTCTTTTGTCTAATTTGCCACACACAGGTTTCAGATTCCATCCTCACTGGCAACAGTTTGGTAACAGCGATGTTTTTGCAGTATTCATTAACCTGGGTTTTGAATATAATGACTAGAAGGCAGTGGCTGGGTTTTAAAATTTTTACATGATGGTTTGTATTCCTTTGCAAATGTTTTGAAGAAATTTTCCCAGGCCCTGCAACATTCTTATTTTGCTTAAAATATTTAAGCATGAGTTATTTGCCAATAGATTTGTTCTCTTTTATTTGGGAAGAAATTTTCCCAGGCCCTGCAACATTCTTATTTTGCTGAAAATATTTAAGCATGAGTTATTTGCCAATAGATTTGTTCTCTTTTATTTGGCTAGAGAGGTAAGGGGAAAATAATTATTCAGAATCAAATGGGCAATTAACATCTTTTTTCCAGAGAATCTGTTCATACATCAGATTTCCATAACCCCCAAAATGTTGCACTGAGTATTTATTTGAACCAAATGGTTCCTTAGAAATTGTGGATTTCCTGGCATTTTGACTTGGAAACTATTTTTTTATTTCCAGGATGCCGACGGTTCAGTGCCTTTCTCCAGTTTACACATATTTAGAATCCCCTGCAACCCTTCACTCCCACTTTTCTCTGCCCTCAAACAAACATTTCTTGACGCCATCCTCACTGGCAACAGTTTGGTAACAGCGATGTTTTTGCAGTATTCATTAACCTGGGTTTTGAATATAATGACCTGGTTTCAGATTCCATCCTCACTGGCAACAGTTTGGTAACATCGATGTTTTTGCAGTATTCATTAACCTGGGTTTTGAATATAATGACTAGAAGGCAGTGGCTGGGTTTTAAAATTTTTACATGATGGTTTGTATTCCTTTGCAAATGTTTTGAAGAAAATTTTCCCAGGCCCTGCAACATTCTTATTTTGCTTAAAATATTTAAGCATGAGTTATTTGCCAATAGATTTGTTCTCTTTTATTTGGGAAGAAATTTTCCCAGGCCCTGCAACATTCTTATTTTGCTTAAAATATTTAAGCATGAGTTATTTTCCAATAGATTTGTTCTCTTTTATTTGGCTAGAGAGGTAAGGGGAAAATAATTATTCAGAATCAAATGGGCAATTAACATCTTTTTTCCAGAGAATCTGTTTATACATCAGATTTCCATAACCCCCAAAATGCTACACTGAGTATTTATTTGAACAAAATGGTTCCTTAGAAATTGTGGATTTCCTGGCATTTTGACTTAGAAACTATTTTTTTATTTCCAGGATGCCGACGGTTCAGTGCCTTTATCCAGTGTACACATATTTAGAATCCCCCTGCAACCCTTCACTCCCACTTGTCTCTGCCCTCAAACAAACATTTCTTGACGCCATTCTTGCATTCCATGATATTCAAATTGTAGAGAAGATAACAGAGTTCGAATCCCACCTGAAGCAGCGCCTTGAAGAGGAGATGACAACAATTGTGATTTCTTACGAGGAGCGCATCAATAGTCACATGCAGGAAGGCTCCTGTTGCAGAACATTAATCCATGGCTCTAAATTTTTTCCTATGTATGCATTTATCCAGGAGGAACTGAACGCGATAATGATGACTCTGAGGACAGAGCAGACGCCCAGGAGGGCACCCAGAAGGTATTTGATGCAGAAATTTAGCCTTCAAATTAACTGGTGGCCTGAGGGCAATGTAGAGATTTTCCCAGTCAACTGGTGGTCTTTTGTCGAATTTGCCACACACAGGTTTCAGATTCCATCCTCACTGGCAACAGTTTGGTAACAGCGATGTTTTTGCAGTATTCATTAACCTGGGTTTTGAATATAATGACTAGAAGGCAGTGGCTCTTCTAATGTGAATATACTCTGAAATGAAGTAGATAATAGAACATTTTTTTAACTAGATTTAGAAATAAATGCCTGTAACTCTTTCAATAAATATATACTACATCTTTTTCTGTTGTAAGACAGTTACTATTGTGGAAAATTTACAAGATGGACCTGCCAAATTCATGACTTTCATTCGCGTCCCAGATGAAAGAAGCTGTTACATCATTAAAAATGGCTATCCATAACACATGCATATAGCTACAAGTGGTTGTCCCAAAAGCTAGAACTATTTACCTGATTGATCATAGTTGACGCACATAGCAGAGTTGACCATCCTAGAGAAACCCTGTAATATAAGGAATATCTACATTATGGTTCTTCTTAAAGCCATTGTTAAGATATAGGCCTCATTATTATAACTGTAAATGTAAGAAGGGTGATCGAATTTCTTCTACTGAACTTGATGCAGCAATATTGTAACGTCAGTTATTCAAGTTACCATACTGACTCAAATCAGATCCCAAACGTTCAACCTGAATTTTTGCTTTACTGGAAACCTCAAAGTTCGGGGATCTGGACTTGACTGTGGGAAGATAACTTTTGACTTACTATTTTAATGTATGGGACATGATATAGGAGTTTGGCTTGTGAAAATACCTCTCTGCTAAACACATTTAAAATTTTTACATGATGGTTTGTATTCCTTTGCAAATGTTTTGAAGAAATTTTCCCAGGCCCTGCAACATTCTTATTTTGCTTAAAATATTTAAGCATGAGTTATTTGCCAATAGATTTGTTCTCTTTTATTTGGGAAGAAATTTTCCCAGGCCCTGCAACATTCTTATTTTGCTTAAAATATTTAAGCATGAGTTATTTGCCAATGGATTTGTTCTCTTTTATTTGGCTAGAGAGGTAAGGGGAAAATAATTATTCAGAATCAAATGGGCAATTAACATCCAAAGCATATTGCCGATATTGTGCAGATCTTTGCATTATGGCTTCCAAACTGGCCTATGAAAATGAATCATTTATCAGGAATGTGGTCTCTAAACGTTGGAAGGTAATTGTTGTCAGTATTAATTGAGTTTCAGGAATCACATGTCACTGGAATTTTACTAGCCACACCAATACATGGGTCATTCCACATATTTTCTTGTTGACTTTTTTCTTTCTTGCAGATGCATTTTGTGGAGTTCTTCAATTGCTGGAACAGTAAGCAGTTAATTGCCTCAGATGTGTTGATTTTGATTTCCATGCATTTCTTTTTGTAGTTAATTGCCTCAGATGTGTTGATTGCCGGAGATTTTATGAATATGAGTCTGAATAAACCTGTGACCAGGTACTTGAGAATGGTGTACTGCAACGACATGATTGCCAGGATTCCATATGATGATGAAGCGCTTTCGTTCAAACATTGTGGACTGTGTCTCTACTACAATAGCTTCTACAAACAAAAGGTATTTCTTTCATAATCTTCACAGTTCTGACAGGTCCAAATATTCTTAAAAATCCAAAGCATATTGCCGATATTGTGCAGATCTTTGCATTATGGCTTCCAAACTGGCCTATGAAAATGAATCATTTATCAGGAATGTGGTCTCTAAACGTTGGAAGGTAATTGTTGTCAGTATTAATTGAGTTTCAGGAATCACATGTCACTGGAATTTTACTAGCCAC
>JAXQQM020090251.1:0-37801 GCA_034641835.2 Pinus albicaulis
ATAAACATATAAACATAAAGACAGAGATGCAGCGGAAATAACACTTCATTTCATTAATATCAAAGAACTGAAATTTGCTTACAAACAGAATGGAAATAAAACTAGCTAGGGCGCTGGTAGCTATCTCTGAGAAGAGATGTGGTGGCTACAGGCCTCTGAACTGTGTTACAATGAGGCTCAAGGGCCTATTTATCATTTAGAAACAATGGGAAATCCTAAACAGCCAAAACCCTAACCCTAGGAGATGAAGCGCCAAAACTATGGGCCCCGTTTGGGTAAATTGGTGTTTCAACTTCCCAAGGGCGTAACTTTGGCATACGATCTCCGTTTGACGCGTACCATACCTCGTTAGAAAGATCTATCCGAGGACTACAAATTTGGAATGGGCAACATCGGTCCATGGACCCATGTTGCCCTCCTTTTTCCCAAAAAACGTCGTTTAGGGCCTCAAAACGGCTCCGGAAGTTTAGGACCCGAAAAACTGCTAAAAATAGTAAACTGTGCCGAAACTAAAAAACTAAAATAGACAATGGTGGAGCCCCAAGGGAATAGGCGGGTGACCACCAATATCCACCTGGATCATTCCTCCCCTCTTAGGAAGCAATGGTCCCCATTGCGTTAAGTTCCTCCATGAGATGAGGAAATTTCTGCTGAACTTGGTCCCTGGTGAACCACTTTCCTTGGTGCGGGAGTTGGCCAGCTTTGACAACCCGATACAGTTGGATCTTCTGTTGGCGAGTTTTCTTGAGTTGCATGTCCATGATACAAACTGTGGTGGCCTGTTCCATGCAGTCTGGGTTTAACTCTGTTGGTGTGAGTTGTTCTGCAATGTCCGAGGTGTCCAGTAGAGGTGGGAAGTAAGGACGAAGGCAATCCACATTGAAGACTGGGTGCAGACCAAGGAATGGTGGAATACTGAGCTTGAATGCATTGTTCCCTACAGCCTTGGTGATGGTGTACGGCCCGTATCGGAGCGGGCGAAGCTTGCGGTGGGGTCCAGTGAGGCGCTCCTTCTGCAAATGTAGCCATACTTTGTCACCCACCCGGAAGTTGTGTGGCACCCGGTGTTGATCATGGCGTTGCTTGTACTTGGCATTGGCTCTGTCCAATATATCATGAACCTGTTGGCGGATGTGTTGAATGCGCTCGATGAAGCTACTGGCTTTGTCAACTTCAGACTGGACATGAGCTGAATTGGCCTGAGCAGCTGCAAATGGCATGGCTACGTCAATGGGGCATAGTGGCCGGAATCCCAAGCCCACCTGAAAGGGGCTATGGCCGATTGAACTATGGAGAGCTCGATTATAACTATGTTGTACATAAGGGAGGCTCTCGTCCCATGTGCGAGGATGCTTTGAATTGTACATGCGCATAATGTGTACAATCATTCTGTTGACGACCTCTGTCTGGCCATCTGTTTGGGGATGGAAAGCTGTGGACTTGGTGAGCTTGGTATCCAACATCAACCAGAGGCTAGACCAAAATGTGCTGAGGAACCTGCTATCCCGATCTGATATGATAGACTGTGGGATCCCAAAGTGCACCCACACTCGTTCAAAGAAGAGTTTAGCAGTGGCTTCTACTGTGATATTCTTCTTGCAGGCCGCCATAATGGAGAGCTCAATTATAACTATGGAGAGCTCAATTATAACTATGTTGTACAGAGGTCGTCAACAGAATGATTGTACACATTCTGCGCATGTACAATTCAAAGCATCCTCGCACATCTGTTTGGGGATGGAAAGCTGTGGACTTGGTGAGCTTGGTATCCAACATCGACCAGAGGCTGGACCAAAATGTGCTGAGGAACCTGCTATCCCGATCTGATATGATAGACTGTGGGATCCCAAAGTGCACCCAAACTCGTTCAAAGAAGAGTTTAGCAGTGGCTTCTGCTGTGATATTCTTCTTGCAGGCCGCCATAATGGCCATCTTCGAGAATCTGCCGACGACCACAAAAACACAGTCATTTTCCTGCTTAGTAGAAGGCAGGCCCGACATGTAATCCATGGAGATGGATTCCCAAGGTCGACTAGGGGTAGGTAGAGGAGTATATAGGCCTTGCTTCTTGATGGTCGGCTTGGCAATGGCACAAGCAGTGCAGGATCTGATGTGCTTCTCGACATCCTTTCGAAGGTTCGGCCAATAGAAATACTTCTGCAGGATTGCTACTGTTTTCTTGACCCCGAAATGCCCAGCGACTCGACTGTAGTGTGCTTCCCATATCATCTTGGCACGCTCGCTTGAAGGAACACAAAGGTGTCCTATGTGACATAAAAGTGCATCTTGGAGGTGAAAATTTGGAACTTGCGTACCCCCCAGGAGTGCCTTGTAAGTTTGGCCGAATTCTAGGTCACTCTCATAGAGAAGCGGCCAATCAGACGTCTCGTGCCCACAAGCGTTGAGTACAGTGGTGAGCGCCACGATCGGTGGTCGGCTGAGGCAGTCTGCAACATGATTGGTGCTACCCTTCTTATACTTTATGTTCAAATGAAATTGTTGCAGATATGTAGACCACTTCTGATGGCGATCATTCTGCAACTTCCCTTGTGTCTGTATGAACTGAAGGGGCCTGTGGTCTGTGTGGATGATTGTTTCCTTCCCAAAAATGTAATGCTTCCATTGTCGACAAGCTTGCACAATGGAGTACATTTCTTTGTCATATGTGGGGTACTTGCGAACTGTGTCAGACAATGTCTCACTGTGAAATGCCATTGGATGTCCCTGTTGAGTAAGAACTGCCCCAATAGCATAGTCAGAGGCATCTGTCTCGATCTCAAATGCACGTTACAAGTAAATAAAAGTGAGCACGTGCAACAGTTAATTTTTCGCCCATGGAATGCCTTCGTTGAGGTTCTCGAATAGGTCGGGCCTCTCGCTCCTCCCTGGTGACTGGACGGTGGGCCAAGTGATATGAGAGAATCCCAACATGAACCTACGGTAGAAATTAGCAAGACCCAAAAAGCTGCGAAGCTCTGTTATAGTGGTTGGGGCTGGCCAATCCTGAATGACTTGGATCTTGGTCGGATCCACATGCACCCCCTTTCATCAATAATGTATCCCAGATATTGAATCTGGGTCATGCCAAAAGTGCACTTCTCCAAATTGGCACACAACTTGTGTTGCCGCAGTGTTTGGAGGACTTTTCGGATGTGGTGAAGGTGCTCTTCCCAAGTCTGGCTGAAGATCAGAATATCATCCAAGTACACCACTACAAATGAGTTGGTGAACGGCCGCAAGATGTCATCCATCATCCTCATGAAGGTGGCGGGAGCATTCGTCAACCCGAAAGGCATGACCAGCCATTCGAAAAGGCCTTCCTTGGCTTTGAAGGCAGTCTTCCACACATTGGAGGGTTCAATTGGTACTTGGTGATACCCAGACTTCAGGTCGATCTTGCTGAAATATTTTGCACCTTTGAGTTGGTCCAGAAGGTCATCAATCCGTGGGATTGGGTACCTATTCCGGACAGTGATCTTGTTCAGCGCCCGATAGTCAATACAGAGTCTCCACGTCCCATCCTTCTTCTGTACCAACACGATCGGCCTCCCACAGGGCGATGAACTTGGTCTGATGTGACCTTTCTGCAACAGCTCCTGAATCTGCCTCTTGATTTCATCATTTTCCAGAACAGAGCGTCGATAGATCGGTCCATTGGGTAGTGGCGCACCTGGGGTCAGATCAATCGGGTGCTTGACCTCGCAGTGCAGAGGAACCCCTGTGGGTGAGGTGAAGATGTCCCCGTACTCCTCCACGACCTTATCCATTTGTTGTTGTCGTGCAGAGGGGCCCTGTCTGGAGGTCGTGGCCACAGTCTTCTTCTTGCCCTGGGGGTGGATCATCAGAAAAACGAATTTCCTGGTTTGGGAAATGAGCTTACTACATTGTTTTGCAGTAACCAAAGAGATAGTCGTAGGAGGTGGTACCTCTGGTATCCGGTACAACTTATTTCCCAAAGTAATAATAACAGCACGAGGTCGAGACTCATACACAGCATGACGCTTCCACAAGTATGGTTGTCCTAATAATACATCATAAACATCAATAGGAGCAACGTCACATAATACCTCATCCGTGAAGGGCTTGATGCTATAGGGAAGGCGGCACTGCTGGCTGACGCGGAGATCTCGTCCTTGGTGAAGCCACCCGATTGTGTATGGATGTGGGTGAGCTGTGGTCGGCAAGCCCAACCGCTTCACGGCGTCTGCTGAAATGAGGTTCTTTTGGCTCCCATTGTCGACAATGAACCGTACCGGGGAGCCCTTTACCCACATCTGGGAGTGGAAGAGACGTTCCTCCTCCTCTGGATCTTCCGGTTCCTCCTTTTGGATCTTTGCAGTGGCAACAGTGGCGTTGGGCTCTGCATCAATAATCTGTTTCCCTTTTTCATTCGCCTTTTCAGGTTCTGATTCAGAGTCAGAGCATGCATCTGACTCAAAAGCCCTCATCTCAGACGTTCCTCCTCCTCTGGATCTTCCGGTTCCTCCTTTTGGATCTTTGCAGTGGCAACAGTGGCGTTGGGCTCCACATCAATAATTTGTTTCCCTTTTTCATTCGCCTTTTCAGGTTCTGATTCGGAGTCAGAGCATGCATCTGACTCAGAAGCCCTCATCTCGGCCACTAGCAACTGCTTGGCCCGACACTCACTTGTGTTGTGAGTGGAGCTCTTATGGAACTCACACCACTTTCCTGTGTCATTTTTTGGCTTTGCGGTGCTGTTCTTTTCTTGTGGCTTCGATGAGTTTTCTTTAGCCGCCATGCCTTGGCTTTGTCCTTTGTTCTACGGTTTGGAAGGACCTTTCCCTTGCTTTCGATTCGCAGATCCAAAGTCTCGCCTCTTCTGCTTGAATTTATGCTCAATCTTGGCAGCATACCGGTATGCCGTACCAAGCGAGGAGATGTCGAGGAACTGCATTTCCTCTTGAATGTATCTGTGCAGACAGCTGCGATACTTTAGCACCAGATGTTTCTCTGAATCTTTGATACCCAACTTTGTGCGCAGGGTATGGAACAGATTCGTCAGCTCATGCACATCTTGATCCCTTTGTTGACGCAGCGTGGTCCATTGTATGTACTTGTCCTCATAGCTCCCCACGGGATAGTACTGTTCCTTGACGGTGTCTCGGAAATAATTCCAAGTTGGTACGGCCGAGAATAGAGAGGGTTCTGTCTGGTCCTTGTTCTCACAGTAGGTTTCCCACCAATCCTTAACATGGGGGGTAGCTTTGAGGAGTGCAAAAATAATCTTCTCCCGGTCTGAAAAGTCATGAACCGAGAAATATCCTTCTAGCAGATTCAACCATCTATCTACGGCATCTGCGTCTATTTGACCCTCAAATATGGGAATGTCAAAATTTACTTGTACCTTAAAAGGAGTCGCGCCTCCAGAGTGGCTGCTGGATGCAGATGCGCCGCCTGTGGGTAGCCGTTGAAGGATCTAAGAAAAGTTATCCATCATCGCGTTCCTTTGTTTTTTGAGGGCCTCCTCGAGCAATATTTTGATAGGATCTCTTGCTCCCTCATCTTTCTTTTCGTCCCCCATGGGCGTCCGTCGAGGTTTGTGAGGCTGATCTTGCAAAGGTTCCACCAGATCGAGCCCTAGCTCCTTATACCCCGACCTCGTTGGGGACATGCAAAGAAGGATCGAGAAAAAGCAGACCCCTCTGATACCACTGATCCGGATTTATGAAGGAACGCAACAGAATAAACATATAAACATAAAGACAGAGATGCAGCGGAAATAACACTTCATTTCATTAATATCAAAGAACTGAAATTTGCTTACAGACAGAATGGAAATAAAACTAGCTAAGGCGCTGGTAGCTATCTCTGAGAAGAGATGTGGCGGCTACAGGCCTCTGAACTGAGTTACAATGAGGCTCGAGGGCCTATTTATTATTTAGAAACAATGGGAAATCCTAAACAGCCAAAACCCTAACCCTAGGAGATGAAGCGCCAAAACTATGGGCCCCATTTGGGTAAATTGGTGTTTCAACTTCCTAGGGGCGTAACTTTGGCATATGATCTCCGTTTGACGCGTACCATACCTCATTAGAAAGATCTATCCGAGGACTACAAATTTGGAATGAGCAACAATGGTTCATGGACCCATGTTGCTCTCCGTTTTCCCAAAAAACATTGTTTAGGGCCTCAAAACGGCTCCGGAAGTTTAGGACCTGAAAAACTGCTAAAAATAGTAAACTATGCCGAAACTGAAAAACTGAAATAGACAATGGTGGAGCCCCAAGTGGAATAGGTGGGTGACCACCAATATCCACCTGGATCACTAGTACCCCAAAGAGTAACTAGAAAAAAAGATCCATTTAAATGCCTCTTTCTCTATATTAACTGTATTTTAATATCATTATAATAGTAAAGTAGAGAGCACATGCTCCTACTGTTGTGGTGGATTTGTCGCACGGGTGTACGAAATCGCACCAATTTAAAGAGTGTGGTCTACTCTTTAAACTATTGGTAACAAAAAGAAAGTGGTGGAGCTCAAAAGCACACATTTTAGTGGAAAAAGTATGCAAAATTATGCTCAGGTTAAACTAAAACTAAAACACAAATATACAGAAGCTATAAAGAGATTCAAACGATAATAATGCAAATGACAGCTCTAAGGCCTCTTCTTATTAAACTTTTGAAATGGAGAAGAAATTTTACCCACTTGCCAAAGGGCCCCTAGGCAATGGCTCTAGATATCGATGCAAGGATGTTGCCTTCCAAGTTCTGCCTCTGATGCAATCTTCCTCTCTCTCTGTCGTGGTGGACTAGGATTTTTGGGTGGCCAACAATCGAGTCCTCTTCAGCTCCAACTCTGGGTCACACACTACTGGTGTTGCTTGGGCAACTTTCGCCAGCATAACAATGTGATCACCATTTCTTCATCTCTTGGTGGATTTATATAGGGGATTTTCAAATCCTCCTACCCTCCCTTGGTAAATGATGGATGGTGACCCAAGGGAGAGGTATGATTCCATTATGTGCTCCAAATATTCCTTTGTGTGCTCACATAGTGTCTAAGGAGGCACTGGTGGTTGTCCTTAAGCGGCTTCATATAAGGACTAACTATCCTTTGCTTTGTGTGGTCTTGGAAAGCGACACTTTTCCATTTCCAGGAATGCGCGCTTATCAGGGAAAAAGGCGCATAGAAGGCACTCTTTTTGAAGGATTAAGCACGCATTTTAGCATTTAAGACTAGTTCAAATCTGATTTTCTCAAAACCTTAGAGATTTTAAATACTTTATTGATTCCATAATGTGTTCCTGCCCTGTAAATCCTTAGGCTTGACATTAATTAATTTCATCTTCTTCTGTATGATCTTCCAGTGTTAACATTTTCCCCCTAATGTGTGAGGTCTAGGAAGAACTGTATAGCCGAAATACATTATAGTTTCTTTTTTGTATCATGCACAGAGAGAGAGAGACGCCTGCGTGAATCTTGGAATTGACAACACCTTGCATCATTTCCTAGATTACCATGGCCTAAGGGACCCTTGCAAGCAAATAAAATATATAACATATATAAAAAATTTCAACGAGGCGGGCATGTCTCATGCTCGTGATGTTATGGCTAGTTAAACAAAATTGACAGATACATGTGCTATCTGCATCACTACTGTGGTAGTGATGCTGGCGGTTGTTGATGACGAATATTGATGCCCTTAGGGGCATTTTTCTTGGATGATAGGTGGAATGTGGTACCTATTTGCGTAATCTATGCAATTTAAGCATATGTAAAGGTTGGGACCTTCCCGTGTAAGCATTGTTGACAGAGACGCTTATGGAGGTACGGGTCTTCGATGGATCTAATCAAAGTGCAATGGTTGTAAGGTACGATACCATCGTGACATGAAATATTTTGCTATAGTCGAATGTCAAGAATATCAATGACATCTATGGAAAATGATGTCTCCCACAGTTCCACCCAAGGATACCCCTTTGCATAAGAAGGGGTGATCCAAGTTACCGCTTCCTTTTTGGAAAAGAGGTGTCGAGGTCGACAAAAGGGAAGCCTTAACCGAACCATGGGTCGCCAACTTGAGGGATCGGGGACCTTAAATGTGATGGGTTTAACATAGGCATGTTGGTGAGAGGTGACTGAAAGCGGATGATGGGGATTCAGTGGCTCGAGGTCGGAGTATACTTTAGCATCTTGGCGGCAGTCATAGGTATTTCTGAAGGGAAATTCCCTGGAGTCGGTAGGACTTCTAGGGCGGGTGTGAACCGGCTATGAATGTCGTGATGGTGTGTGCGTGGGGGTGAAATACTCCGACCAAGGGGAATGAGGGACTGCTACCATGGGGGAAAAGATGAAATATGAGGGTGAAGCGGCGAAGTGCGTTGTTTGCGGTCGTTGTACACTTACCAAAAGAATAAAATAATGAGGTTTGGTTTGTACAAAACATAGAGACGAGTACCCCAAAACATGAAAAGGGGTCACCAACTGAAGGTGCAAGGACAGTTTTTTTTGTGGGTGGGTGTCCCATTGGTTGGTCTGATGTGCAGGGTTGATGAAGCGGATGAAGAAGTGTCACAGATGGGATTATGCTGATGGAGGTATGGTGGGCCAAATGCGATGCGCAGAGGTGCACTTTCAATCTTCTTGTACAACTTGGTCATCCAGAAAGGGGGTTTGAGTTTGAATGGTAAACTTGACCTTGTGCATGATGAATGGATGGGCACGAGGTGCTTCTCGAACTAAAATAGTATGGCCATGGCATCACTTGTGCTGTGATATATGGTCTACTTTGGGTGACGAACACCATGGAGGGGAGGCTCTACCAACCAACGCGGATGTTTATCATGTGCAGGGTGAGGTGATGATAAACTCGGTTGGGTATGAGGACCCTATGGTTTATTTCTGATCGAGAAATGATGTCAGGATATGCAAAGTTTTCTAGGACTCTATCATGTTGGGGGTAGAATGATACCCACTCTGGAACCTTCAATGGATGGTGTTGTAAGTGGTTGTGGGTTATTCCTGCAAAAACAACTACCTCAAGTGAAAGCATATTCTTTTCATCAAATATTATTGAAAGACAAGAGATTTTTTTTAAAAGAAGATGGGAGAGGGCATACCTGCCGGCACTGAAAATTTATTTTTCTTGGAAAGCAAATGTGTGGCATCGCTTTCGTTCTTCATGGAATACTGATGATGGTGCAACTTACGGTTTGCGGAATGGACCTTATGATCTCTTGTTACAGACCTCCGAAGTTCTGGAAAAGGGTGATAAATATGGGATTATGGCCCTAACCCTATTCATTTGTACTTGCTGAGTTTTGGGAGATCAAAGGTTCTTGCAGAGCCTTTCTTGCCGTTGTGGTTAGCCTGTGTACCAGGGATTAGAGATATTATGTCGAGGTAACTATCATGACGTCCTGCATTGTAATTTCTTCAGTTTTATGGTGCCTAGGGCCATACAAATTAGGTTTTTACGACCTTTGAGCAACTTTTTCCCTAGATTGTGTGGGCGATCTAGGCAAAAGAGAGCCTTGCTTGTGCGCAATTCTGAGGGATAGGCATGCAAGGGCGCGTTGTTCCCTACTTTTTGTGCACAAAGGCATGCCTGTGAAGAAGACAGGTGCACAAGGGCATGCCTGTCTGAGGGACAGGTGTGCAAGGGCCATGATGATAGAAAATTTTGGTTTCTTGTTTGTTTTTGGTTTTTCTCTGTACTTGTTAAACACACACATGGTGGGTGAGAAGGTCAAAAACACACATAGAAAGATAAGTGTGAGATATATATTATTCACCATGGATGTACATTTATAATATAATGGTGTGACCCTTGGATTCATCTTCCAAGGTCACTTGGACTCCATTTATGACTGTTCGCCTTCCACACCTACCCATAGAGGATTAAGTGTCCAACATTCCCCCCCTTAATCCAAAGGGGTATGTGTGAGTCCAAGAAGAGAGTTGTAATACAAATATGCAAATTATGCATGGCAACACTTAGGCTGAATCAACTGTCAAAAATGTTGGCATAAAGAAGTGGTTTAAGGATGACCACCAACACTGGAACGCAATGCTTATTGCAGTTCCTGGAACTCTTCCAAATCTAGAAAGAAGCTGAGGGCTTCTGATAGAGGAAGTGTCCCTCATATTTTAAGAGGGAGACCTTCAACCTAAAATAAGGGAAGTCTACAACCTGTGATGGTTTAAGGATGACCACCAACACTGGAATGCTTAATGCATTTCCTGGAACTCAACCAAAACTGGCAAGAAGCTTAACTCTTCTGCTAGAGGAAGTGTTTTGAAAGAGGAATAATTTCAACCTCACATAGACGGTTTAAGGTTATCCACCAACCAAAGGCATGCTCATGCATCTGTGTCTCTGGCTACAACCCTGAATCTGGAATGACGAATTGTGGCTCAGGCTCGCTTGAACTGCTATGTCTCTGGATACAACTCTGAATCTGGAATGAGAGATTGTGGCTCAGGCTCGCTTGACGTGGCATCGAAGCTTGTAGATGGCCACCATTTCCCCCCTTGTCAGGTACAAGGTGAGATGATGGCGAAAACTCAACTACAAGTTTGCTCAATATTTGAGAACAAGTTCTGACATGCGACTTAAACATCTTCATGGTTGTTGATGTGCATTGCCAAGAAGCGATCCATCCAAGATGAATCTTTGTTCTTGTAGGAGACTTTTTTTTGAAGCATCTGTGTGAAGAATGGGTGTGCCGACCACAGTGCTTGCATGGGTGAAGATCGAAAAATTGATCTTTCATATGGCCAACGCGATCATAGTGTTGGCATTTTACAATTTTTTGTTGCTTCTTTGGAAGAGAAGCAGGATCTGGAACAGCTGAAGGTGAACTGCCATGAAGAAATCCAACACTCTGAAAGTTGATGGGCTTGGAGTAGTCTGAAATATGAAAAGAAAACTCCTTTTCATATCCAAGACCTATTTTTTTCTTGTTGTGGACAAGCTCTTCCCAAGGTTTGATGATGGGCTTGGGAAGTGCAAGCTAAATTACTGTATCTCCATGCAAATTTGCTCTTGTACAAGGAACTGAATGTAAATCGACTGCAACTTTATATTCTTGCTGTTGATGGGAGTCCCTTTCAATTTTCTAAACAGAAACAGGTTCATAATGATGACTCCGTTACTGTAATTCTTCTTGTTGAAGCTGAGATTATAGTTGTAGAAAATCAATCTTTTCATGTGAATTTTGCAAACATAATTTAATGTCAAAAAGAGAGGCTTTTTTTTAAATTTTAACCATATCATGAACAATGGAATGTTTGAGGCTATTCAAAAACTCTAATGTATCATCAATTTTGGTCTTTTTTTTTGCAACAAATAAAACTTATCCCTCAACGCATATAAGCTTCATATGCCATTACATATAACCATACATGCTTCACACTCTCCAACCTATAAAATTTCTAACATGCTTCTCACACTCCAACATATAAATTTTCTACCACATTAGAAAGCAGTAAATCATAGCATCAGAACTATAATTCAATGAAGATTGAGTGCAGTCAACATTGAATTCAAAAGTTGATAATAAATCCTCTCAATTCTACCCAGGAAAGATTTTGAGAACTATAAGTTTAACACACACTCAGAGTCCACGAGACCTATCTGCTCTTGACATGTGGAGGAATAAAATGGCTTGCGTACTTAACCACCTCTTAGATTTGGATGGAAAATTCCCAAATGAATGAGGTATATTCAAAAATCAAATTAAAACAATTCCTCCCTACTGGTCTAACTTGAATATAAAGATCTGATGGGGCCACCCTCTGATCAAAGAACCAAACTAGAAATTCAAAGCCTATTTCGTACAGGATTTGAAGCCTATTTTTATACAAGCCTGTATGATGAAAAAGAAACTATTCTTTATCCAATGACATCAACTTCTCATCCCCATCACTAAGCTCCCACAGCCAGCTCCTTTCGGTCCCCTTGTGCGCAGCTAGTTTCTCCACAGTTTTACCTCGAAAAGAAAATTGGCTTTTGATAGAATATCCATTGAAGATGTTGTGACACTTCTCAGACGTAGGCTCTATGATAACTCTTCACTGCAGCTCCTACTACCTGAGGTTATTTAGAAATGGGAGTCAATGTTTTCAAGGGGAGAAATGAGGAGAGGGACCGACAGGTGGAGGGGTCGCGTGTGGAAAGAGGAGGGAACTTAGCAGCGTTGGAGGTGAGGCGGACAGGCCACCGTGAAGGTGAGGCGAACAGGCCAGATGCAACGGAAATTAGAGGAGATTTATAAACTCATCAACATTCATAATGAAAAGTTTTGATTAGTATTGGAAGAGAAGCAACAGAGAAAACTAATATTTCTTCAAACTTTTATTGCAATTTGTGCTCAAGGAATGTCTCAAGATTTAACCCTAAATGTTGTATATCGTTTTTCATATTATCACTAGTATCACTTAAATACAAAATGACAGAAGAATCAATGAAATGTCTCAATACTTCATTCACCAAGCATATGAACCAGAGCCACGATGGCAGAGGCCGACTATGTAGGTGAGAGCAGTGAGCGGTGAGGAGGAGTGTTGTATGGGAGTTGCCAGGGAGTCTGAAACTATGGCTACTAGATTGCTCAAATCTTGTTCCTCAAAGAGTCATCACTTGACCAATAGATTGGAATCGATAGCCCCCTCTTTCTTCCAGTCACATATATTGTTCGGCTCTTTCACACACTTTCCTTGTATAAAAAATTTCACCAAATCGTCATCGAATTTTCAGCACAAGTAAACGAAGAGGCATCACAGTGTAGGCGAAGTATATTTCTGTCAATGAGAGGAGGGAAAAGCATGTACCCACAATCTCAGTTTCTAAATTCAGTGTGAAATGTTCTAGGTCTTCAACTGCTCAATTTAATTCATACTCTTATGCGTAACATCCGCCTAAACCCAACAAAATTATTGATGCTTTGAGCTCGTCAGAATTCCAATGGTCTGGTGGTAATAGTAAGGGAATCTGTGAGAGTATTACAGTGCAGTGTGCGAGGGTGGACAAGCAGCGTAGGGAATTCCATAAGGACTGAATATTAATTGGCAGAGGTGTTAGTTGTTTTGCAAAAATTACAAAGAAACGCTTAGAAAACTAAAACGTTCACTGAGCATCTCATAATCGATGCAGCTTGTCAGAGTGGTGCAGGTGTAGAATTAGAAGTGATATGGTCCAAGTCTGCAGCCCGAAAGAAATAAGGAAGGCATAACTGACATGTAGAGAGGCCGGCGCACAGGTGGGAGGCAGTGAGTGGGCGGAAAACGCCACGGAAATGCCACAGGAAATGCGCAGAAGGGAGAGAGGGCTGGTAGGTTCAAGTTCACAACAAAGCAGCAGGAATGCACAGTGCTTCACACTTAATGTGGACAGTTCTTCTTAATTCACTATGCATATATATAAGCCTTCAAAAATGAATTAACATAGAGATATTTGAATGAAATTTACCAATTTTGAAGCAACAACGACCCATTCCACATTCAAACGTTTGGACGAGTGTCACACACCACAGTGGGAGCAGACTGTAATTGACAGGAGAAGAATATGAAGGAGGTAACTGCAACTACAACAGATTTTAGCCAGAAACAGAGCTAGCTGCAAAAATAATGCTTCTGTAGGAGGGATTGAATTTCTGACACTCAGTAAATTAATAAACTAAAATGGACAGTGAGCAGAAATGACATTACTCACATTTACATAGAGGCCACTAAACGAATGGCTCTGATACCATGTTAAACACACACATGGTGGGTGAGAAGGTAAAACACACACATAGAAAGATAAGCGTGAGATATGTATTATTCACCATAGATGTACATTTATAATACAATGGTGTGACCCTTGGATTCATCTTCCAAGGTCACTTGGACTCCATTTGTGACTGTTCACCTTCCACACCTACCCATAGAGGATTAGGTGTCCAGCAGTACTGATGGGTGCCTGTGTTTCTTGGCAGGATAGTGTGGAGAGAGCAGGATTGGCCCAAGATCCGGACCGCTCTAGTTGTTGATGCCGGGGCGTGTCATTAGTTGGCTGCATGGGGCCTTCTGAAGTTTTCTGAGAACGAGTTCCTTCGGTCTCAGGACCGACTACTGCGTTACATTATACATCATTGGTGCCAGAGGCACAATATGTTCATACTGCGAGGGACGAACCTGGTGATCCGTCCTGAGACGGATATTTACTTTGTGACCAGGTTACTGCCTCGAGGTGAGGCTCTAAGGTACCCACTCCCTATTGGGAGAGTGAACCTTGACAAAATCCAGAGGCAGAATTGCGATGGTGCACCTCTTACTAAGGGGTGCATCAACATTTCATCAGTGACAGATGTGGCCGAGCGGTGTGCTCTGGCGATTATTGTGTGATTGGCGGGGTCGGTTGCTCCACATCGGGCATCTGGCCCACAGGTTGGAGTTTTACGCCAACTGAGGGGCAGACACTTTTTTGATTTTTCCCGCTTTTTTTTATGGGATGGTGTCGCAATTGAACAAGGTCCAACGTGGATCTAAATCATTTGTGTATGCTAGCATCCTATGCAGCATCATGTACGAGAGGGTTGTGCTGCTGAGGCCGATGGTGACGATGCCTATTGGGGGGGCGCGGAGGAGGAGGTGGGCTCCGGTGATGCCGTGAGGCAATGGTGGCATGGTGGGTCGTTATTGGAACGAAATGACAGAGGCCTAGTTAGAGGCCAACCCACAAATGTTCTTGCCATACCCGTATGCGGGGATGGACTTTCGGGGTGACCCAAACATGGGTCTCCCTTTCAGTTATGTTTGGGGACCTGTAGGTATGCATTATATTTTTCTGCATTTTCTCAAGTATTTATGTACTTGTATGTTTTTTTCTTGACACTGACATTATTTTGGTTACTCATGCAGATGTTAGCGAGGTTGGTCACCCAGTGGCCCGACTGGTGGGTCACGACCCTCCGCTCCGACCTCGAGGTGGTCAGGGAAGAGGTAGTGTAGGTGGACTGGGTGGTGGTGGCGGTGGACCTGGCGGAGATTGTGTTGGCCCTTCTGGTGAGGGCAGCAGCTCGGCTGTAGTAGAGGTTGCGGCTGAGGCACACATTGCAGTACTTACAACTTAGGTGACCACTCTTGAGGACTTCTGGGGTCGAGTGGACTGCTTGACCCAGGGTATTCCTGCTTGAGGTTTTATGGATGACTTCGAGGAGTTTTGGTTAGAGATGGTGATGGCCCGCGAGAGGGATTATCGGCCCACTCTACGTCGGGTAGCGATCGCAGTGGCGACAGTAGCTCCGGTGGTGGCACTAGGATCGGTGGTGGATCCAAGTGCTCCTCTTGAGGGGGCACCCCCCTAGAGTATTTTTGTACATAGGGAAAGCATCCATTATGAGGATTCTTCCCTTATTTTTTGATGACTTTTGTATCTTCGGGTTGGCTAGTGGGCCAGCGATACTATTTTTTGTACTCAGATACATATTTTTTGATATATATATGAGAGATATTTTTGTGGCTCTACATGGTGTGTTATTTATTTCGGTTTATATATTTTGTGTTATGCTGATGGATATCTATGTTTTTATTTTTTATGGATGATGGTTTATTCGAGATACATTCCAGTCTAGGATATTGTTAGTTATGCGATCAGTTGCTTGGTTTTGATTCCTTGATACATGTGAAAATGTAATGTAATCAAATAGTCTGCTTAATCTTTTGGCACGCAAATATTTTCTAAATAGGTGTGTGTCTCTTGTCTCAAATGTTTGGTTCAACTGCGATACTACTAACTGGGAATCGAGGTAGACATGCATATGGTGGATGCCTTGATGGAGGGCCTCGCACATAAGTCTGATGACGGCGTCATATTCTACCTGATTGTTTGTTGCTGATACGATGCACACGTCGTTTGAACATAGTGGTAGATGATCGAGGCAGTTGCAGCTAAGTTTTGATACCATTGCGATGCTCCATCAGCAAATCCTAAATATGGTTCATTTCGGTGATCCATGGTAGCACTTTGAGCGTATTTTTTACATAAGTCTTTGGGTCAAAAATTTTGATTGGGTGGTTTTTGTGTACTCTTCTTCTAGGGGAAGGGTCGTTGGGGCCCTTATGGGTAGAAAATGCCATTGACGGGGTCGCTGAGACATGTCCCGTCTGGTTCTGTCAAGATGTATGACCCCTATCAGAGGTAGTGTTTGATGATGTAGGGTCCTTTTCACAAGGTTTCGAATTTTCCTAGCCCTAAGGCCTCATTTGCGACATCGTAGAGAAGGACTAATTCTCCCTCGGTAAATGAGTGAGGGTTGATGTGGAAATTGAATGATGCTTTCACCCTTTTCTTATGGGCCTCATTGTATTGTAGCGATTTTCGTCGACTGTCGTCAACTAGCTCTAGTTGTACTAGGCATTTTTCTAGTGGCTGGGTGTCATCAAGGAGTTCGATGGCAGTATGTAAATTTTGGATTTTGTAGAAATCAATGCAAAAGCGCAAGGTGCCTTGGTTTTTTGTGACAGGAATGTGATGGAAATCCTAAGATGAGGTTGAGGCAGTAATCCTATCACTAATATGAGCAGATACAAATCATATATGGTGGATTGTGTCATCGGCGTTTGGTGGGGGAAGAATCTCCGTAATGGGATTCTGTATGGGCTCAAAGTTAGGTTCCCCACTAGGATAGTCGATTTCTAGCAGGTGGAAATTGTGCCTGTCACATAGGTGCCTAAATGTTTCCTTTAGTGGGCACGTCTCTGGTGCGTGATTCAGGCCAGTGCAGATGGTGCATGGTGTTGTTGAGCCAATGGAGTATATAGTGTGTGATTTGATGCTACTCGTTGTTCCTGATGTGGATGCTTGGAAAGGGTCAGACGTAAATGAGGTTGTCTTCTGTTTCCATTTCTGTATCGTTGGCTTAGACCTATCTTCCTCTTTAGTGGAGTGTAGACTTAACGCAGCTCGTGCCACTCTCAGCTTAGGGAGATGTATACAATTAAACATATAATGAAAGTGTGAGCAAATTCAGAAATAAGTGCGTGTGATCTTCTCTTGATTGGAGAGACGTTTTTTAGGGAGAGAAGATACTATGAGGAGACTGTTTGCTAGGGGCTTAAGTTCTCTGCATTGGTTGACTCGGTGATCATTTAGATCACATAGGCCGCATGTTATCCTAGGCTTGGCCGAGGCTACTCTTTGGTAGTGTGTTGTCTTATCAATCTTGATACACCATTGCGGAGGTGGGGACATTAATCCAGCAATGTACTTTTTATGCCATTCTCAGAGATCGTCTTGTCTCTTCTCTATGGCATTAATCATGTCATTGGTGGGACGAATCTGCGAGACATGAGTACAATTTCGATCGTAATGATTACCCTAACATATCAGGCAGAATATCCTTGATATAAAATTTCTGTCGACTTCAGTTCAAGGTCTTATGGGGAACTAGTGCTGGAAGGTTGCTAGATCAGGGCAATGGACGACTACATGGTCTGTCTTTTTGCATAAGGTACACACTGGTCTTTTCTACAAAGTGTCGTTGGGGGTAACTATGGGTTCCCTACTTGGTCGTTCTTCAGCTGTCAAGAACATGATAGATCCGCTCATCTCATCTGCTTGGGTCATGGAGCTGCCTGTGGATTTGGCATCCATATCGTCTTCTTAGGAAAGGCGAACTATGGCTGAGCAGAGGCTGGCAAGGGCTAGCCGGAAGTGAGGTATGTAGTGACAATCCTCCAAAAGGTGGTTGTTAGCGCATAACGGGCATGCGAATTGCACTAACCATAGCCCCACATAGTAAACCCTTTCGATTGGATACCATCTGTGAATGAGTTCCAAGGCTGTGAACTCTTCGAGGTAGTGCCCACATTCATCACATAGCGTACAACGTATAATGGGCATTACTGGCGGCTTTTCTACAATCCTATGTTCCTGTTGTAAGTATAGGATGGTGCGAGGCTCATCGTTGACAGACTATATGGAGGGGTCCTCTTGATAGGATCGCTCGACCGCATGTAAGGCATCCCTATATCGTGGTATCTCTAGACAATGATGGGTATAGTGCCCATAGGTGCCATAGAGAGAGCATGCATGATTGGTACGCAACGGTTTGCCTTTACCTTTTGAGGTAGGTTCCCTTTTATGGGAACGCGGCATCGAGATGTCCCCTTCGGAGCCAAGGAGTGGTTTTAACTCATCTAGCTCCAGACATATGTGGGTAGGGTGGCCTATAAAATCGCATATGGCGCAGACTAGTGATTCCCTTTGAATGGCAGGGGTCACCATCTTCTTTCCTCTATTTTCGGTTTTCTTAGCCATGATAACTAGTTTCACAATGGGAACATCCTTTGCGGGGGCGGTCTCGACTATTCCTTGAGTTGGTTGGGGCTCCTCGGGACTGAGGGGCTTTAACCCTACTGCAGTAACGTTGGTGGCTCCTATTCCAGAAGGGGAAATGAGGTACCAAACTGGGAACGCCAACGATATGTTGGGTAACACTAGTGTTGCCAAAATCTGCTGGGAGACGAAGCCAGCTGGAGGGTAGAGGAAAGGGGTTTGGGAGGCAGCGTAGGCTAGAGAGGCTACCGTGGCTGATGCCTCAGTGTCTTTACTACTTGAGTCTGTGTCCTGACTGACCTCGGTGCTTGATGTGGACATCATGCACATCGAGGCCCCTGTGGCGTCGGGTGATACCTCAAGGATAATGGTAGGATCTCCTAGAAATGACCCTAGGACGGACGATGGTTTGAATTGGCCAGGGCCATATTATTGGTATCGTGAAAGACCATTTGCGGCTGTATCTACATAGGGTAGAATTACATCCGTGTTGGTTAGGGGACGCTTCTCGTTGTGCGTCAGTTGGTCGACAGTAATGATGCGATCCTCATGGGGGAACATCATAATGCGGAAGACAGAGGAGGCTATGGCAAACATGTCATACATATAACTCCGCCCAAGGAGTATATTGTAATCCAAGTGAGCATCCGAGACTTCAATGTCTATGTGGACCGTCTTGCTGGCTAAACAGATCGGGACATTTTGGTATAGGCCGACGGGGGTCGAGGGATGGCCGTCATAGGCTCGAAGCGTTATGACCGAGTGTTTTAGTTCAAGAGAACCCAACTTCTGCCAAACAATTTTTGACATGATGCATGTTGATGCACCCTCGTCTATGACACATCGGTGAATAGTGATATTTTGGACCGACATTGGTATTTGGAATGCGACCATAGAAGGAAGCCTAGGGGTGGCTTTGTCTAATTCAAAAGCCATCATGCGCATATCAACAGGGTCGATAGCGCCTAACACGGAAAGTAGGGCTTTCTGTTGCTTTGGGCATGACTATAGTACTTCCAACGCGGACATAGTAGTGGGTGATTGAGCTAAATTGTCCACGATGCTATAATTATGGGCCACTTTGGAGTAGTTACCTTCTCGCCTATTAGGTCCCTTTTCCATCTTTGGTAATGGTTATATAGGAATATTTGAAATGGTCAAAATTATAGTCGGTACACTAGTACTATCCCCTGATGTAGTGGTGTCTGGTGGGGTGTCGTAACTGCGATTCTGTTTTTGGAAAAACATCTCTTCCCCAGTCATGTAGATTTAATGGCTGCTTTTCCCGGAATCGTCTGGGTTTTGTTGCTGAGTGTTGACCGTCCCTTGGTGGGGGAAAGTTTCTTGCATAACAACGGGTTTCTGGGAAGATCCTACTTGTCCTTGGTTACTTTGAAGCTTTTTTAGCTCAGGGAGATCAGGAAAGTGGTGAATATAGTGCCCGTACTCACCACATATTGAACAAGAATGGTTTGTTCGCAGAGGTGGCCTTTTGCCTTGCCGTTGGGCATTTCTTGGCTCTTGGTTCTAATTCCTACTGGAGTTGCCTCTAGCCTGGGATCATGGTGGGCATTTTTGGTTGCTGCCCCCCTGTCCAGGATTCCCTTTGGGCTTGTTTTTTTATTTTTTCTTAACCACGTTAGGAGGGTAGTTCTCCTGGTTATACTGGTGTGGTTGATTCTGGGACGGCTACACAAAGTTCACCTGTGCATTGGTTTGAGTAGGTGTGTCGTGTACTTGGGACTGAGCATAACGTTGTCCCTTGTTTTTACTTGGCCGTTGGGGGGGATCTCTTCCATCAGTGTTTCTTCCTGCGTACTGGGTCCCCTCAACCGGAGGATAGGGTCCTCCTTGGTGATACGCTTGCACCCTACTATTCAAATCTTGCTGAGGCATGTGATGACTTTGAAATCTGGGTTGAGACATGTTCTGGGTAGAATTATGTGCGTAGCAGGGATTGTGACTACTGCTACCTAGGTACCCTTGGGTCACTGACCCAATTATTCCATCTGCATAGTTCGACGCGCCTTGCAATTCTTGATAAGTTTGCAGGCGCGGGGCGTTAGGCAGGATATTGTAAATGTATCCTGACTACGTATAAATCAATTCAAGCTTCTGGGCTTTACTGATTGCGTCCTCTTCGGATGTGAGGTATTGCTGCACCACATCCTTTGAAATCTCCATCGTCAGAGTTTTCAAGAATAAATCTAAGAGGACCCGATCGTCGAGTTTAGCTTTGCATAAACTGTGATGCTGCCTCCACTCACGAAGATGGTAAAAGATATGGACGGCGGGGGTTTGTCTAAAATGAGTTAGTAACTCCATTCCCGAATCATGGGGAATGGGTATCTGAAAATAAGTGAGGAATGCAGTAGCGAGGGTGCTAAAGGTTCCATGTAAAGCAGGAGGTTGCTCCACGTACCATTTCGCGGCTACTCCCGTAAGAGTGCGTTGAAATAGCCTCAATCAAATAGTGTCGTCGATGATACTATTCGATGAGCACCACAGGTGAAAGGTCATTGTATGATTACCTTGGTCTTCCGCTTGCTTGCCTTCAAAATTTGGTATATCTAAAGGGAGCTTCGTGGGCATGGGAGGCCATGAAGGATCGTGTGCGATGGGGTCATTTGTGAGCTTGGTTAAATCAGGTAGATTCAACGCAGCTAAGAAGGGTGATTGGGAGGTTGACGCCATGGAAACGTGTGAAGACACGAAGTTATGGTTAGAAATAGGGTTAGTTTGTGACGTACCCTTATGTGTGTTCAACTGTCTTCCCATATGGGACGCACTCCTCTGCCCCCTAGGGGTCGAGGGGGGAGTGGTGTGCGGTGTGGTGTTGGGAGACCGACTAGGGTTCCCAACTATGGTTGCTCCAAATGAAGGATGAACCAATGACGGTGGCAGCGTTCCGTCTTTGATGCCTAAATGGCGAAAGTACTGGAACCCCTCCCTGTAATGGGGGGAGATCCAAAAGACACCTGGATCGACGAGCTTTTGTCGGGACCGTTTGGGTGTCGACCAGGTTAGGTTTTGGAAATATTTGAGCGGATAGAGTCTAGGTCAAAGAAAAATTATGGCCACATACATAAAACAAAGCGAAAATAAATTTATTTTCCCTTTAACTTAATCTATGTGATCAATCAAGCAAAAATATGGTTTTTGTTTGTTTTGCGCATGATACTCAAAATCCTAGAAGACCTATGTGTCCTCACGCACTCAAAAGTAACTGGGCCTTGAAAATATTTCTTGCGAGTGCTGGAAAAATGTCTCGTAAGAGTTGGCGACGCCCCTAGTCAGCCAAAGAGAATCCACCAAAGGTAAGAGTAGAGGGTCTGGCCCTTGCCTGCACCATCACCTATAGGGTAAAGGATGCCCTAGTTTTTGGCCACTAAGAACCATCGTCCCATGTGAGCATTCAAGTCTTGGGCTTCTTGGTAGTCATCTAACAGTACTGATTATTAGCTGGGTCAGGTAGCCCCAACTTATACTGCAAGCACTGTGCCTAAGCCTAACCCCCTCTGAATCGGGTCTCTGTCGTGCTCAGATTTTCTTTTCCGTGGGCTGATAGGTGGATTTTGAAGCTCCTTAAATAAACAACTTCTATGTTTCAATATTAAGTGTGATCAAGGCGGATTATTGGATGCCTATCCCATTGATCCCAACTTAATCTATAAATTCTCTTGTGGCCACTGTGGGAAGAATCTAGTGAGTTTGTTTAAGTTAGTTTTAGGTGGATTTATTTGCTTAGTGGGTGAGTGTGTATGAGAATAAGGTGAATAAGCTCATAGTTTGAACATTTCGATATTGGTGATCCTTTACAAAAATCCCCTACTTAAACTATGTTATATTGTTCCTGGCTCAAAATGGAAAACGTGTGTGGATAATGGGTCGCTTTCAAATATTCCTAGTTAATATATGTGACTAACTAAAGGGAGACGACGAATCACAAAAATAGAGTGTTCATATGCTTGCCTAGGATCACCGGAAGGTGCAAAGGCAACAAAGATTACTTCCTCTAATCGGCGATTCAATCCTAGTCCCGCAATTTCCTAAATGCAAAAATTGAATTAAGCTAAACAATTTCTACACTAGCTTATGCATGTGTGGTCTTGGGCCACTTACTTGGACTAGTTAATCTAAGTGCGAATACCAAATTTTTGCAAAATATAAATTGTTCAGAATGCAATGGTTAATTTTCCCCCTACTTAAACTATGTCAAGATTTTTGCAAAAAAATCAACTTAAAGAGAAACTAACTCTATGCCTACAGAAAGCAGCAAAAAGTTAATTCTCAGAAGCTATGGGGTATCAACACAAGTGTTGGCAGATACATTAGGGGCTTCCCAACACACTATAAGCAAAAAAATGCAGAATGTAGGGAGAAAAATCTCATTATGCCATTTGCGCGCAAAAAGCCTTGACAGGTGTGCCTTCCTGCGTGCAGGTCAAAGCTGAACACGCGACCTACGCGTCTGTGAGGAAAAACTGCGTGCAAAAATCCTCCAAGTAAAAAATATTAGGAGCTGCCTTCTTCAATCTGTCACTCCAGTGAATCTAGGAAATGTAATATGGATCAGAGGACTGTCAGCTCCACTCCAGCATAGACAAAGGGTCTCCTGCAAAAGATGGCACAACCAGATAAACTTGCAACACGTCAGTGGAGTCGCCAATCCTGATGTGGTGGATTTTTCGCATGGGTGTACGAAATCACGCCAGTTTAAAGAGTGTGGTCTACTCTTTAAAATATTGGTAACAGGTAGAAAGTGGTGGAGCTCAAAAGCACACAATTTATTGGAAAAAGTATGCAAAAGTATGCTCAGGTTAAACTAAAACTAAAACACAAATATACAGAAGCTATAAAGAGAGTCAAATGATAATAATGCAAATGACAGCTCTAAGGCCTCTTTTTATTAAATGTTTGAAATGGAGAATAAATTTTACCCACTTTCCAAAGGGCCCCTAGGCAATGGCTCTAGGTCCCGATGCAAGGATGTTGCCTTCCAAGTTATGCCTTTGATGCAGTCTCCCTCTCTCTCTGCCGTGGTGCACTAGGATTGTTGGGTGGCCAATAAATGAGTCCTCTTCAGCTCCAGCTCCGGGTCACACACTACTGGTGTTGCTTGGGAAAATTTGGCCAGCATAAAAATGTGATCACCATTTCTTCATCTCTTGGTAGCTTTATATAGGGGAGTTTCAAATCCTCCTTCCCTCCCTTGGTACATGATGGATGGTGACCCAAGGAAGAGGTATGATTCCATTGTGTGCTCCAAATATTCCTTTATGTGCTCACATAGTGTCTAAAGAGGCGTTGGTGGTTGTCCTTAGGTGGCTTCATATAAGGAGTAACTGTCCTTTGATTTGTGTGGTCCCGGAAAGAAAAAATTTTCCATTTCTAGGAATGTGTGCTTATCGGGCAAAAAGGCGCGCAGAAGGCGCTCTTCTCGAAGGATTAAGCACGCATTTTAGCATTTAAGACTAGTTCAAATCTGATTTTCTCAAAACCTTAGAGATTTTAAATACTTTTTTGATTCCATAATGTGTTCCTGCCCTGTAAATCCTTAGGCTTGACATTAATTAATGTCATCTTCTGTTGTACGATTTTCCAGTGTTAACACCTACCTTGAAATCCAAATGTTTGATGTAGCCTTTTATCCTGTTGCTCCAAAGTAGTTCTCCAATGATGTGTAAACCCTGCAATCAAAGACAAGAAAAATAATCGAAGCATCTGCAATATATATAATAATAATAAAGTACTAATCCAACTTAGTGATCAAGGAGTCTAAGTATTGACATTATTCCCATGAATATAGAAACAAGGCAATGAGAAAAAGAGATCCATATGTATTATCATAAATTAGAAAGAGTAATATTAGAACCGGATGCTTGTTGTTATATAGATTCCTCCCAGGATCCGAACAATCGTTCTCCTTCAGTCTGATAAGCCTTCCTCTCTAGAATAACTAGCATTAAGTCATGTGCACAAAGGTGTGATCTTGAGTTCCTTGGACCAAGGGATAATCTCCATGAGTGGAGGGATAAACTGGCGCGACGCTAGAGGCTTCCAGTTGGGAGAATATTAGACACACTAGGCTTCTAGAAGTTACTTTTTCTTTTTACTTTCCTTTTGTTGAGCCTCAAGATTGTGCTTTCTTTCATTCTACTTTACCTCATTTTCCTTTGTCCATTGCTATTCCAGACCCAATTGATCAATGAATTTAGTTAAAATTACTTTTAGAATGATTAACATGACTGACTTGCTAAGTTTTATGATTTTTGTCATTATAATGCATTTTGACCGGAACTAGCTGCAGAATGCAGACATTCCGTAGCTAACCGGCGATTCTGCAGCTGTCTTCACGTTTGGGTATGTTCCAGGTGGCCTCTCAAGAAAAACTGCATATGGGCATATTCCACGTCATGTCTACATTGTTCGTTGCTCACCATGAAGGAAGAAACGAATTCTGGATATGGTTTTGGTACGTGGGAACACATTTAGGAAGGCAGACTTCTATTAGGACTGTCTCAGTCCAGATGTCATTTTCCTTTTTACGTTGCCACTTCAAGAGTCCTAATGTGATTTCGATAAGGAAAGACAATGATCCTGGAATTGTTGCAAGTCTTTTTATGTACATTTGTTATATAAACACTTGGGAAACCAAGAGCTAGGCTAGATTTTGTTCTAGATTTTGCTTAGATTCTGTGCTACATTTCTGAAGACGCAGATTGCTCTGTTCAAGTTATTTCTCCTTTAATGAAGCAGACAGTATTGTTTTGAAAGCGTTGATTTGATTTGGAGTTAGATTATGTCTGGTGGTAGAGGGCCCCTGCCCCCTGTACGGATTTATTTGCGTAATTTAGATAAGTATTCTAGCTGCCTTTACGTTTTTGAAGTTGAATTCGTAGTTGTTTTCATTAGCTACTATAGTTATACTCGTTCTAAAAACTCTTCCAAAAGAAGAAGCTCTTCCAAAATATTATAATGATGAATGGAAAATGGCTATAGTGTTGTAGGATTTAATTGTAATCTCTTTTGTTCACCATCACAGTTATACTTATGCTAAGCACTCTTCCAAAAGAAGAAACTCTTCCAAAAAATCCTTATAATGTCTTAAGCATGATTGTGATATTGAACGCTTCAGTTGTGTGTTTTTACTAAGTACCATAGCTATTCTTGCTCTTAAAATGCTTTTCCAAAATATCATAATGATGGGTAGGAGATGGCTATGATATCTTAGTTTTTCATTGCTTTCAGTCTTTATGTTTGCAATTGCACTGAATTGTACAGTTAGGATTGTTCTAAGAAACTCTTCCAAAATACTAATCATGATGGACAAACAGACTGTATAATTCCTTAGAATAATGCATGATAGCATAGTTAGGATACTCCGGAGTTTAATTGCACTTAACTCATGCTTAGTTATTTTGTTTTAAGTTTGATAATGACTTGTAGTTCAGCACTGTTTTAGGTTAGTGACACCTTAAGTTCAGTTTTAGCTTAACTCATTGCATTTGCACTCCACATTCAGTTGTCATTTACTGCATATTAGATTACTTCAGTTGTTAAACTTAACAAAACAGCCTTCATTATTTACAAACCTCTTCTTGTTCTAAAATCCATAATTGATTCATAAACATATGAACATAAGACAATATCACTTTAAGGCCTAAAGTACTTCTCCAACTTCCTTATCATCTCACAAACAAACATTTCCTCAAAAGACTATTTCAAAAATCTATAACCTTTGAGTGAAGTGTAGTGCTATAAAACTGAGTTGCAGAATAGAGTTAAGAACTAGACTTAGAGTAGAATATCTTATGATGATATCAATGTTTTACTCCAATTATGCTTCAACAAATCTTTAATCAAGGATAAAATGTTGCATCATTATAAGTTAGTTGTTTAACTGTTTAGTTAGGAGGATTTGCATACTTAGTTGACCATGTCTCAAGCTCTCTCTCAAACACCTTTGATGAAAGAATTTGAAAAATTGAGTTTATGCTTTGAATCATTTGTTTAAAAGTCATTATCAAGCTTTGTTTTTTCTTATTCATAGTTTGGATTTGATTCTGTTTCAATATCTGCAATTGCATTTGTCATTTGTCATCAACCAACTAGGCTTCACTCTGTTTTTAATCATTAGCTTCCTTCCATTAGCTTTCTAGTCATTTTCCTTGTGAACATAAAACCACCAAAAGATCAAAAACATCATAAATCATCACAAAAGACCAAAAACATCACAAAACACTACACACAACACATTAAGAAACAAACACCTAGGTACATACAGTACACTTCACTTCAACAGTTTACCAACCCTGTTTGACAATTAAATGAGCTCAATTTAGGAGACTAGATTGAGACCAAACATTTTGGCGCCGTTGCCGGGGAAGTGAAAACTAGGTAACCTTTGTTTCTTAGTATCCAAAAACAATTATATGCGTAGGGAGAGAGATTCAAGGGGAAGATTCATAAGCAGTAGAGGCAGAAGTTTGATTTCTAGAACACCACTTGTTTCATCTAGATCCAGAGCTAGTACACCTTCAACTCATACCCATATTCCATCCTCTCCTGATCCTGGACTTCTAGAAGATCTAAGGTCAACTATTCCATTAGAGAAACCTTCCACTTCATCCATTGAACCTACCATAGAAGAAGATCTAAAAACTCCTGTTAGGGACACAAACCTTTCCACTTCCATAGGAGAGTCAACCATGGCAGAAGAAGGAGGAGGAGGAGTTTTTAATGGAGAAAACACAGTATTTGGAGGTAGAGGTAGAGGTAGAGGAGAAGGAGGTAGAGGTGCAAATGGAGGAAGAGGTAGAATAGGAAGCTCTTTTGGGTTCCCTATAATTGATGAAGAAACCAATACAACCATGAAAAACATTTCACCCTCTGTCCTTCAAAACTTCTATGGACTTAAAACTGAAGATCCTGAAACTTTCTTATTCGAATTTGAAGTGTTGTGTAGAACTTATGACTACTTACAAGATGCTCAAAAACTGAAATTATTTCCTTCAACTTTGAAAGGAGCAGCATTGAAGTGGTTTATGAGTCTGATCAGCAGTTCTATTAGAACATGGGAAGACATGAAACAAGAATTTCTAGAGAGATATTTGGATTATTGTATGTTGGTTAATCATAAGGAAGAAGTGTTCAAGATGTTACAAAAAGAAGATGAAAATTTGGAATATTTGTTGGAGAGATTTAATTACAACATAAAAAGGGAAAAAATGGAAAACCTAGATCAAGACACCTTAAAAGCTCTTTTGTTGAAAACAATTAGGGATGAATGGTTGGATATCCTTAACATGATGGGAAAAGGGGATATATCACAGCTCACATTACCTGAAATATCTGAGTTATGTATCAACCTTTCGAGAGGGAAATCTAAAACTGTCAAAGGTCCAAGAGATCCTGCTCTTGCAAGGGCAAGTAAGTCTGCTTCTGGGACAGTAAGTAGATCAGAAATAGGACACATGCTTGATGATTTTAAATCCGACATCTTAGGGAGTCTTAGTGAACAAATAGACACCCTTAAGATACAAAACAAGCAGAAGGCTGAATCTGATGCCTTGGCAATCTTTTGTCCCAAATGTAGAAAGAAACATGCCTTGAGAGAGTGTCCTTTGGATGTAAAAGTTGTAGAAACCTGTGTCATTTGTTCTGAAAAACATGAAACCAAGAATTGTCCTTCTCTTCCTGGTCTCAAGGCTATCTTTCAGGAGGAAACTCCTACAGATTCCACAGAGTCTCTCAATTTTGTATCTAGAAGACCTTGGCAAGGACCTCAGACACAAGGATTCCATGATCAAATGTATAACCAACCTCCACCTTGGAATTCTTGGTAGCAACCTTGGCCCCAATTTCAAAATCAATCTCAATCTTGGGCACAAGGAACACAAAGTCCCTATGGAAGATATTCTCCATACTATCAGTATCCATCATCCTATCCACCATACCCACATTTTTATCCTCAAAATCCTCAACAAAATTTTCCTCAAAATCTTCAACAAAATCCTCAACAACATCATCAGAACCAACCACATCAAAATCAACCACTTTCATTACCATTCCCTCAAAAATCAAATCAATTGCCTGCTCAACCCATACCAAACCCCAACAATAAGAACCCTCAGAATACATACATGATAGAAGGCCAATAGTTTCCAACTTATTTAATTACTCCTCTAGACCTTAGTGATGTTCAACTTAGGTCTGGAAGGATACTTGAAAAGAGGAAACCTTCTGTGATCATACAAGAACAAGATAACTCTGAGGAAGACTCTCTACGAGTGAATAAAAGTCTTGAGGAAGACACATCCTTTCAAGACCCAAACACTGAAAAACTAAAACAAAAAGATCCAATAAATCCAACTCCTGTATTAGAGCAACCATCCACATCTACTTCTATACCTCCCTTTCCGGAAAGATTACAAATTGATAGAGGTGTAGAAAAACAAATCATGGTGCCTAATTATGATTTTCTAGATGAGCTGAGAAATGTTTGCATTAAAATTCCATTATTGCAAGCCATCAAGGAAATCCCAATTTTAGCCAAAACAATAAAGGAGTTGAGTATGAAGACAAAAAGAAAAAGAATAAGAGAAACAAAGAAAATCCAACTGGTAGGACAAATAACAGACATTATGATGGGCAAGATTGCTATTCCAAAGTATCTTGACCCAGGAAATCCAGTTGTCAAAATTCACATCAATGGAATTGAAATCCAGAACACACTCATTGACTTAGGAGCAGCAATCAATATCATGAGTAGACAAATCATGGACAAACTAAAACTTCCTAATCTTCTCTTTACACCCACACTATTACAATTAGCAGACAGATCTGTGATCAAACCAGATGGGGTAATAAAAGACATTCCAGTGTCCCTAGATTCTTGGGAGTACCCTGTGGATTTCATGATCCTAACTCCTAAGAATAATCTAGGAGGCCATCCTGTTATATTAGGAAGACCTTGGTTGGCTACAGCTGATGCCTTTATTAGTTGTAGATCCGGTGATATGTATATCTCTGATGGTAGTTCAACTAAGAATTTCACTTTATATCCTCCAGCTAGGACAATTACAGATCTAGATGACACTCAATGGATAGAGGATGAGGAAGATTTACAACCTCTCTTCACAATTTCAGAAATTAGTGAAGATAATCAAATTCTGAATACTCTAGAAAATTTTGAATCCTCTCCAGAACATAAACATGAATCATTTCAAGAGGGATCAAATATTGAGTTTTTGTCATCAAGGCAGATGTCTCTTCATTCTATGGACAAATTTGGCAGCTCTACAAGTGAAATTTTTCCAGGCAAAACTTTGAACATAAACAAGAACCTAGAAAAATCTCAACAAGAAGAGCTAGTCAAAGTATTACAGAGACATTCTTCTGCATATGCATGGGAATACACTGACATGAAAGGGATAAGTCCCAAGACTTGCACTCATCACATCTATATAGAGGAAAATTGCAAACCAATCAGACAACCTCAAAGACGGATGAATCCAAATCTTAGGGAAATTGTTAAAGAAGAATTGCAAAAATTGTTAAATGTCAATTTCATCTATCCCATTTCAGATAGTCAGTGGGTTTCTCCTTTGGTAATTGTGCCAAAGAAAAATGGTAAATGGAGGGTATGTATTGACTACCGAGAACTAAACAAAACTACTCTTAAAGACCATTTTCCCTTACCTTTCATAGATCAAGTGTTAGATACATTAGGTGGCAAAAAGTACTTCTCATTCCTAGATGGGTTTAGTGGTTACAACCAAATCCAAGTAGCACTTGATGATCAAGACAAAACCACATTTACCTGTCCTTGGGGTACCTATGCTTACCGAGTATTGCCATTTGGATTATGCAATGCACCTGCAACATTCCAAAGGGTAGTATTAGGAATTTTTTCAGATCTAATACATGATTGTGTAGAGGTGTACATGGATGATTTCACAGTTTATGGAAACTCATTTGAAGAAGCTTTAGACAACTTGGAAAAAGTTTTAAAAAGATGTCAAGAAGCAAACCTTTCACTTAGTCATGAAAAATGTTTTATGATGTTTATTGAAGGTATTGTTTTAGGGCATCACATTTCAGGGGATGGGATTAGAGTTGATGAGTCTAAAGTTGAAGTCATATCTAACTTATCCATTCCAAGTTGTCAAAGAGATGTTAGAAGTTTTCTAGGATTTACAGGATATTATCGGAGATTTATAGAAAACTTCACCAAAATAGCATCTCCACTCTTAAAATTACTCACCAAAGATTGTGAATTCAAATGGACTTCTGATTGCCAGTTAGCTTTTGAAACCCTGAAAACCAAAATTTCTGAAGCACCTATATTAAGGGGACCTAACTGGAAGTTACATTTTCATATCTCCACAGATGCCTCCGATACAGCGCTAGGAGCAGTATTGGGGCAAAAGGACTTGATTCCATATGCCATCTATTATACCAGTAAAAATTTGACTCCTGCAGAGTTAAACTATACTGTAACTGAAAAAGAGTTTTTAGCTGTTGTTCATGCCATAAACAAATTTATACACTATATAACAGGCTATGAAACTTTTGTTCACACTGATCATTCTGCAATTAGATACTTAATGAACAAATCAATCACTAATGGCAGAGTTATAAGATGGTTATTACTCTTACAAGAATTCAACATTACCATTCTAGATAGGCCTGGAAAACAAAACACAGTAGCTGATTTCCTATCTAGACTCCAAAATATCAAATATGACACTCCGGTTGAAGATCAATTTCCTGATGAATATCTTTTTGCAATTTCTACTCAAACTCCATGGTTTGCTGATATTGCTAATTATTTAGTTTCAAGAAAATTTCCTTCAATAATGAATGCAAGGGATAAAAGAAAAATCATTAATGATAGTGAAAAATATTCATGGGTTGCTAATGAGTTGTACAAGACAGGTCCAGATTTGATCATTAGAAGGTGTGTTCGTGAAGATGAAATGCCTGAGATTCTCAAGGCATGTCATAATGAACCTTGTGGCGGACACTTTGCAGATAAGAGGACAGCCTATAAGATCCTTAATTTAGGATATTATTGGCCATCCTTTTTTAAAGATGCTAAAGAGTATGTCAAAAGGTGTGACAGTTGCCAAAGGGTAGGGAAACCTTCTCCTTCAGGTGAGATGCCATTACAACCTCGGGTACATATTGAACCTTTTGAAAAATGGGCTTTGGATTTTGTAGGACCTATTAGTCCTCCATCAAGACAAAAGAAATATATATTAGTTTGCACTGATTATGTTACTAAATGGGTAGAAGCTAAGCCATTACTTGTTGCTAATGAATCATCTGTAGTTAATTTTCTTTTTGAGGATATTTTTACTCGTTTTGGTGTCCCAAGGGAAATTGTTACAGATCAAGGAGCTCAATTTACATGAAGGCTAGTGGAGCAAATAATGGAGAAGTACAAAATCAGACATAGAAAATATACTCCTTATCATCCACAAGCAAATGGTCAAGTGGAATCTACTAATAAGGTCATTGAAGGAATCCTAACAAAGACTGTTCATTTACATAGAAGAGATTAGGTAGATAGGCTTCCTGAAGCCTTGTGGGCCTATAGAACTATATGGAGAAACACAACATGCCATACTCCTTATGAGCTTGTTTATGGAAAGCAAGTTTTGTTTCCCATAGAGTTCCAGATTCAAACTTTCAAAATGGCAGTTCAGCTAGGACTTGATTTAACGGAGGCACAAAAGCATAGACTGGAGAAAATTAATGAATTGGATGAGATCAGACAAGATGCAGTTCAGAAAACAAGTCTAGTCCAACAACAAAGGGCTAGATGGCATGACAAGTACATCAAGGAGAAGAAATTCAAAGAGGGTGACTGGGCTCTCTTGTTTGATTCAAAATTCAAGGATTTTCAAGGTAAATTTCAGACACATTGGCTTGGGCCATATGAAATTATTGAAATTTTTGATAATGGGGCAGTAAAAATCAGAACTATAGATGAAGAAGAGGTCACTTTTCTTTTGAATGGTCATAGATTGAAGCTATATCACAAACCACTCTCAAGAGAAGAATTTGTCAAGAAGTTCCAAGAAAGCAGTGATGTGAAGTTAATGAAGAAGAATCTTTCTTCTTCATCAACTTGATTAAATTTTCTGAAGCATTTCTCTTTGAAAAATAAATAAATAAATAAAGGTATAAACATGAAAACCAATCATTGATTGGCATGTTTATACAGAAAAGATAGGGTGAAAATCAGAGTCTCTCTGACACTCTAACTTTTCCATTTTGTTTTTACAAGCAGCTGTTACAAAATCATAAGTTCAGTTCCATAGTGCTTATGATCCATCTCATTTCATTTCATTCCATTCACTTATCCATCCATACTCCATTTCATTCATTCATTCATATTCTACTTCATTCCATGTTTCATTCATCTCATTCCATACTCCATCCATCTCATTTTCATGTCAAAATTTAAAGTTTGATATCTTGCTGTAAATGAATAAAACATGTCATGGATTACAGGGCAGTTCTTATGTTCTTCCACTCCATTTCATAAACTGAATCCATTCCATTTCATCATCCACTTCATACATATCATGTCTCATCATCCATCTTCATTCATGCCATATAACATCTCACTTATATCCCAAACCACTCCATTCCATGATTAAAATGCTCTACAGGTACATTCTGCAGCTGATCAGCCTTTCTGCAGCCAGACAGTCATTCTGCAGCTACAAATCCTGAAGGAATTAGTCAGCAGACATTAGAATTGCAACAAAATGATCCAGTGTATCCATGAATAAGAAAAATCAAGAAGGATTATGAAGACTCTTCCAAAGGAGAACAAAGAAGACAAAGACTACAAAAATCAAATGAAAGGCAAAGGTAACAAGTTTAGATTATAATGACATTTCATAAAGTTTAGCATAATTTTAGTTATGAATTGTTCAAAAAGGTTGTTTTAATTATTTTTATTGATCAAGACCAATAAACCCTCCACAGACTTTGGATTAAAATCTCTCATTTCAAATTCCATACCCGACATCGTTTAAGCGGTTAAAATGGCTGAAGAGTTTGAATTCTTCACGTCACCCAACCAAATCATTCAATGATGATTTTCTTTTCCGTTGTAAAAATATCCACCGTCTTTTCAATCATTAATTCATTTCCTCCACCTCACTCCATTTACTCATTCCGTGACTACTTCCATCACTCCATTCTGTAGCCAGCACTTCATTCCGCAAACAGAGATATTCTTATTACCGTGAGCAAAGCAAAAGGGTATATCAGTTTGAATAACAAAGCACTATCACCGTGGGCAGAGAGTGAGCATTATCACTATAAACGCAGAGGTATAGTAGTAGTATGGAATTTGAAGTCATTTGTTACCGGGAGACAGAGGTATAGTAGTGAAGAATTTGAAGCCATTTGTTACAAAGAGACAGAGGTATAGCAGTGTGGAATTTGAAGTCATTTGTTACCGGGAGACAGAGGTATAGCAGTGAAGAATTTGAAGCCATTTGTCACAAAGAGACAGAGGTATAGCAGTGTGGGAATTTGAAGCCATTTGCCACCAAGAGACAGAGGCATATCAGTCCAAAGTTTTATTGTCAAACAGAGGCATATCAGCTCGAAGTTTGAAGTTGTTGTCACTGTCAACCAGAGGCATATCAGTCCAAAGTTTTGAAGCTGTTGTCACTATCAACCAGAGGTATATCATCCCGAAATTTGAAGCCATTGTCATTAAGAATCAGAGGCATATCAATTCGAAGGTAAAAATTTATTGTTTCAGTGGGTAGAAAAGAGTATTAATCTGAACATTGAAGAAGCAATTATGGGTTTCATTGTAAGAACTGAACCAGTAGGTACAAAATACCTAGGAGGCTATCCTCAATGTAAAGAAATGTTGCAACAGATAGGATGGTTACATTTTTTGGAGAAATTTAATGGCTTCCACAAAGAAGTCACTAAAACATTTGCAAGATCATTTCAAGGAGCTGAAGTTGAAGTGGGAGATGTCAAATTCACTATCACTGAAGTTTTCATTGCAGAAGCTACAGGGTTGCTTAGAAATGGAGAGAGATGGTTCAAAAACAGAGAATTCCATCATGAATCCTGGAAGCAAATTCTAAAATCACCAGGTATGGATATCATTGTGTTTAAGAAAGGAATTCCAAGTTCTGCATTGAAAAATAAGTGGAGAAATATATTGCTTATTCTTCAAAAATTTATTACATGTGAGGGTAGATATGGCACATTTTATGTCTACCACATTAGACTGATAATGCATTTTCTGGGGGAAGACTTAAACCTACCCTATTTCTTGCTTCAAAGTTTGAAAAAGATGGCTTCTTGTGTTCAAAGAAGGGTTCAATTTTTAGAGACAACTCTATATCATCATGGCTTGGTGAAGATTTTAATTGAACACCATTTAGCCAAAACAAATGATACATGGGACAATTTCTTGACAAGAAATCATTTTGAAGAGCCAAAAGAGCCCTCACCTGAACAACAGACTACAAAGAGAAGCAGAAAATGGAGGGCTTCAAAAATTGAAATTGACAAAACAGTCCAAGAAAGTAGTGAGGAAATCATCTCAGAGAAGTTGACTCAAATCAAGAGACAACTTAAGAAAGAGAAGGTAATCAGGAAATCTGCCACAGAGAGAGGAGAGGGATCTTCTCAGCCAAGAAGAAGCCATAGACTAAAGGGGAAACTAAGGAAAACTCAAATCAAACAAACAGGGGTGATTAATATAGAAGATGAGGAAACATCCATTGAAGAAGATGTTGAAGAGGATTTTAATGAAGGAACCCCTGAAATTGACCCTGCTCAGCAAGAAGTTTATGATTATGTTGAAACTTTGGAAAGGAAAGCTTCAGAGAGCAGAGAGAGAACCCCTAGTCCTCCACTATCTGAAATAGATGTGTTAAGAAGGGATAGGTATGAGCTGGAGATACTTAATAGACACATCAAAAATGAGAATGAAATTTTGAAGGAACAAGTCAAGCTCAAAACCGATATGAACTCAACCTTATCCCTACATATAGACAAAGTGGAAAAGGCTAATGACAAGTTGAAGAAGAGGAACAAGAAGCTAATCAGGGCACTTACCAACTTAAGGTTCAAACTTGTCATCAGAAAACCCAAAATATCTTTAGCTTCCAGGCAAAGGAGAAGGAGAGGATTAGATGTTCTTGCAGAAGCCTCTGAGTTTATGGAATAAGTTGCATGAGGACATGCAAGAAGTCAGCAGTGGGGGTATGTTGAGCCTCAAGATTGTGCTTTCTTTCATCTTACTTTACCTCATTTTCCTTTGTCCATTGCTATTCCAGACCCAATTGATCAATGAATTTAGTTAAAATTACTTTTAGAATGATTAACATGACTGACTTGCTAAGTTTTATGATTTTTGTCATTGTAATGCATTGTGACCGGAACTAGCTGCAGAATGCAGACATTCCATAGCTAACCGGCGATTCTGCAGCTATCTTCATGTTTGGGTATGTTCCAGGTGGCCTCTCAAGAAAAACCGCATATGGGCATATTCCACGTCATGTCTACATTGTTCGTTTCTCACCATGAAGGAAGAAACAAATTCTGGGTATGGTTTTGGTACGTGGGAACACATTTAAGAAGGCAGACTTCTAATAGGACTGTCTTAGTCCAGATGTCTTTTTCCTTTTTACGTAGCCACTTCAAGAGTCCTAATGTGATTTCGATAAGGAAAGACAATGATCCTGGAATTGTTTCAAGTCTTGTTATGTACATTTGTTATATAAACACTTGGGAAACCGAGAGCTAGGCTAGATTTTGTTCTAGATTTTGCTTAGATTCTGTGCTACATTTCTGAAGACGCAGATTGCTCTGTTCAAGTTATTTCTCTTTTAATGAAGCAGACAGTGTTGTTTTGAAAGCGTTGATTTGATTTGGAGTTAGATTTCGTCAGGTGGTAGAGGGCCCCTGCCTCTTGCACGGATTTATTTGCATAATTTAGATAAGTATTCTAGCTGCCTTTACGTTTTTGAATTTGAATTAGTAGTTGTTTTCATTAGCTACTGTGGTTATACTCATTCTAAAAACTCTTCCAAAAGAAGAAGCTCTTCCAAAATATTATAATGATGAATGGGAAATGACTATAGTATTGTAGGGTTTAATTGTAGTCTCTTTTATTCACCATCACAGTTATACTTATGCTCAACACTCTTCCAAAAGAAGAAGCTCTTCCAAAAAATCCTTATACTGTCTTAAGCATGATTGTGATCTTGAACGTTTTAGTTGTGTGTTTTCACTAAGTACCATAGTTGTTCTTGCTCTTAAATGCTTTTCCAAAATATCATAATGATGGGTAGGAGATGGCTATGATATCTTAGTTTTTCATTTCTTTCAGTCTTTATGTTTGCATTTGCACTGAATTGTACAGTTAGGATTGTTCTAAGAAACTCTTCCAAAATATCAATCATGATGGACAAACAAACTATATAATTCCATAGGATAATGCATGATAGCCTAGTTAGGATACTCCCGAGTTTAATTGCACTTAACTCATGCTCAGTTGTTCTGTTTTAAGTTTGATAATGACTTGTAGTTCAGCACTGTTTTAGACTAGTGACATCTTAAGTTCAGTTTTAGCTTAATTCATTGCATTTACACTCCACATTCAGTTGTCATTCACTGCACATTAGATTACTTCAGTTGTTAAGATTAACAAAATAGCCTTCATTATTTACAAACCTCTTCTTGTTCTAAAATCCATAATTGATTCATAACCACATGAACAGAAGACAATATCATTTTAAGGCCTGAAGTACTTCTGCAACTTCTTTATCATCTCACAAACAAACATTTCCTCAAAAGACTATTTCAAAAATCCATAACCTTTGAGTGAAGTGTAGTGCTATCAAACTAAGTTGCAGAATAGAGTTAGGAACTAGACTTAGAGTAGAAGATCTTATGATGATATCAATGTTTTACTCCAATTATGCTTCAACAAATATTTAATCAAGGATAAAATGTTGCATCATTATAAGTTAGTTGTTTAACTGTTTAGTTAGGAGGATTTGCATACTTAGTTGACCATGTCTCAAGCTCTCTCTCAAACACCTTTGATGAAAGAATTTGACAAATTGAGTTTATGCTTTGAATCATTTGCTTAAAATTCATTATCAAGCTTTGTTTTTGCTTAGTCATAGTTTGGATTTGATTCTGTTTCAATATCTGCAATTGCATTTGTCATTTGTCATCAACCAACTAGGCTTCACTCTGTTTTTAATCATTAGCTTCCTTCCATTAGCTTTCTAGTCATTTTCCTTGTGAACATAAAACCACCAAAAGATCAAAAACATCATAAATCATCACAAAAGACCAAAAACATCACAAAACACTACACACAACGCATTAAGAAACAAAAACCTAGGTACATACAATACACTTCACTTCAGCAGTTTACCAACCCTGATTGACAATTAAATGAGCTCAATTTAGGAGACTAGATTGAGACCAAACACC